>JAJIYU010016403.1:0-12173 GCA_030144865.1 Tinospora cordifolia | reverse complement strand
ATCTACAATATAGTCTAATGTACTACATAAACTTACTGATTAGTTAATGTACATTACTAATTTTCTTGAAAGCCATACACACACCCAGATATATATATATATATATATATAGTTGTTATAATATAAAATTGCTATAATATAAGCTTGCCCATAAACATAACTATAAGCTTTCTTGATATTAATATGCCCATGTATTACGTTGAAAACAATTGCCCATTCTACTTGATGTAATTACAATTATGCCATGTTCCTCATGTTCAAGACAATCGTGCCACAATTTGTAACTTTTATTTACAAGTTGTCCCATTTTTCTATTCCAGTCGACCCATGTAATGACCTTCTAATTACGTTTTGGCCATTCCCCATTTACCAAATTGTCCCCACTTGTGTCTTGCCTAGCAAAATTGCTACATATTGCTACATTTTTTTTATGAAATATCAAGCTATATTATAATATGTGGTAACTCTTCTAATTTGATATTTTTATTTAAATATCACATTATGGTTTCATTTGTCATTTATTTAAAAATTTTACACCTCAATTTTTTATTTAATTGTAGGGGATTTATTTTTACTTATTTCATTTCGTACAAATTTTTTTGGGAATTATATTCAAGCTAGATGTTGAAAATACCTTAAGATTTGGAGATAAGGTTTGCGTGCCTCAAAATGGACAGAATAAGCAGACCATACTAGATGATGCCCATCATACTAAGTATACAATGCATCCTAGCGGTGACAAGATGTGTCCAAACCTTAGAAAGACCTAGTGGTGGTGAGGAATGAAGATAGATGTTGCTAAGTATGTCTCCAAGTGCTTAACTTGTCAACAAATAAAGGTAGAACATCAAAAGCCCCTCTGGAATGTTACAAACACTCTCTCTTCTTAAATGAAAGTGGGATAACATTGCCATGGACTTTGTTAGCAAATTACTTTAGAACAAGAAAGGAGAAGATGTTGTATGGATGATTGTGGGTCATCTTACTAAAGTGACTCATTTCCTACGAATTAGATCCATAGACAAAGTTAGTAAGTTGGAAGAACTCTATGTAAAGGATAGTAAGACTTCATGGTGTGCCTAAGACAATAATATCTGACAAAGACTCTTGATTCATATTACAGTTTTGGCAGAGTCTTCAGAAGGAGTTGTGCACCACACTCACCATGAGCACTGCTTTCTATCCTCAAACTGATTGTTAGTCTGAGAGAGTCATTCAGGCACTAGAAGACATGTTGAGGTTTTGCGTCCTTGATTTCAAGGGCAACTAGAGTAAGTACCTACACTTGGAAAAGTTTGCTTTTAACAATAGTTATTAGGCAAGTATAAAGATGGCACCATATGAAGCTCTCTATGCGAGGCACTATAGATCACGAACCTGTTGGGCTGAGCTAGAAGATCACATGCTTACTAGGCCAGATCCGGTGGAAGAAATGAATAATCAAGTAAGACATATAAAGAAGAGATTGGCCATAACATAGAGTAGACAAAAGAGTTATGTCGATAAAAAAAGAAACCCTTAGAGTTTCAAGTTGTGATAAGGTGTTCTCAGAAATAGCCCTCAGAAAAAAATCAAACAGTTTGGATATAAAGGAAAATTATCACCTATGAGTTAGACCTATTGAATCGAATGACCTAAGTACACAATGTGTTTCATGTGTTAATACTGAGGAAGTATAAACCCAATCCCTCTCATATAATCCATTGGGAGGAGATGAACATCCAAGATGATGCCACTTATGAAGAAGCGGCAGCTAGAACATCACGGAGTAGAAGAGGCCACTTGGAAGCTGGAAAGCGAGATGATGGCTAAGTACGTAGACCTTTTCGTTAGAAATGTGTAGCGAAATTGCTCTTGATGGATTAGTGCAAATTTCAATGACGAAATTATTTTTATGGGGTGTAAGTTATAATGCCCTGAAAATTTGTATGAAATTTAATTAAATAAAATACATTAACTCTTGAGAATTTTATGAAGTTTTAGAGATACAAGATTTTATATATTTTAACTTATAAGTGACCAAAATAAGAAATGACATTAATTGAGAATTTTGTCAAATTTTTGGATGTAAAATTATGTATAATCCAAGGTATAAAATAAAGTAGATAAAATAAAAATAAAACCAAAGGGAAAAAGTGGCCAAAAATGAAAAATAAGAGACAAAAATAACCAAGAAAATTGCTAAAAATTTACACTTTCCAAAATTCTTATTCTCTTCACACAAGAAAAATAGAGAATTAGAAATATTTTTAAAATGAAATAAACTCAAAAAAATGTATTACCAAATTCTAAAATAATTACTTATTAATATATGTACATGAAAAACAAGTAAAATAGAAAATTAGAAAGGTTTATAAAGTAAAATCAACCCAAAAGAATGTATTGGTAACTTTTAAAACCTTTACTTACTATTTCTGATGTATAGGAGCCAAATAAAATGAGAAGGGAAAGAGTTTTAGAAATATTTCTACAATGAAGACACTCCAAACTTGTTAATTCATGCTCATTAAAACTCTATATAAACCCAAGCAAGAGTACCATTATCTTCACCCAGGCAAAAAGCGAACAAGTTCCTTCTTGCTCTCTCTGCCCCCCTCTTAGCATCCCTCTTTTTTTTTAGCTGTTCTTAATAGCAGTTGGAATAGTAGTAACAAAATGCTGCACAAATTTCCGTGCTAGTAGTTGGGGAGATTTGAAGGAGATTTAATAAAGCTTCAAGATGAGAAAAGCTATTTGACGTGGAAGTGATTTCTAAACTTTTGACTTATTATTTTGATTTGGATATGATGTGCATGGTTGTGTCTTTTTAGTCAACAACTATGCCATGATAATGCATGCCATGATTAGTTATGCATGCTTAGGATTTTATGATTAACAATGCATGATTCTTATTGATATATGCCATGTTACCATGCTCGTTGTAACACCCCAATCCCCATATTTTTTCAATTTTTGGACATAACCACGGGTTTGACAGTGGACTTAACTATATATGTAGATTGGGCCAGTATTACTTTACAAGTGACTCACACTTGATGTTCTATTTCAATTATCTTATGCTTTAATACAATTTAAGAGTACTTAACTCAATTTTAAGAATCAAATCAAATAATGTGATAATATTAGAGATAAAAGAAATTCATAAACTTTATTAATTTAAATAAAGTGGAGTACATAATTCAATCTTAAAATAAAACTATTACAACGGAATATTCTAAACTTGGGCTACATGCCCTTATATTCAAATATAGAAACTTCCTAAAAATGAAGAAACTATCACAATTTGCAATGTCTTCATGCATGTTCAATTTCCTTAAAATAAGAGAGGAAGGGTGAACATATAGCCAACTGGATCTTTTTCAAATAACCAATTTTTTAATTTGGACTGAACACACATCCATAATTCATATACTTGTATACATTCGTCGTTTCAAGCAACATTTTGTGCATAGTTATAATTTAGACCAAAAGGGTTTTCAAGGCCCTTGATGTTCTTAACAAAATATCTCCTTAAAGTGAAAAAGAGATTTCTTAGCTAATTTCATGGGCCTAACCCATATTCCAAGTATTTTGGGACATTACCCATGTGAACCAATCACATATAAAGAACATTCATAGTAACCCACATGTTCTCTAGGTACACGGTTATTAATAATTATCATATTATAATTAATTTCATATTCAAGAATCATAAAATAAGAGAAATAAATTTCAAATTATAAACTATAATACCCCAAAAATCTATAAGACCTCCACGTCACGGTAAATAGTTAAAATAACATAATTAATTAAATAAATAAGAAAATAATAAGATACTTAAAAACCATGTAGAATAAGTCCAAATAAACTTAAAATAAATATAAAAATGATATAAATTCAAAAAGCACAAGAAATGGAAAAAGAAAAAAATGCAAAAAGCCAAAATTTCACTAGTTACCGCAATAATGAAAGCTAATGATCGTAGTAATCTTGGACAAACCCAAAAAATGGAAAGAAATGCGTTGCCCTGGTCATCACAGTCAGTGATTGTGGTAATTCTATAATTACCTCGATAATTCTTGGATGACTACTATAATCACAGAAGAAACTTAGAAATGAGCAAAGTGCATCGTCCTGGATACTATGGTCACCGACCGCGATAATTCTCAGGTGATCGTGGTACTTTGTGGTTTTCCATAAAAATGCAATGTTCACGTAGAAACCCGAGATATGGATTTCTTGTGTTGTAACTCACTATTTTCTCTCCTAAACCCTAACTAAACCTTCCAATCTCATTTTTTTTTGAGTTTTAAGGGTGACATGAGCTCATTCCAACCCTTCTCTACCCATTCTCAAGCTTAGATTGGCCAAGAGCAACATCAACAAGTGTGTATCAGAGTTGAGGCACGGTTTGAAACTATTTGTGCTAAGGTAAATCACGAAACCCCACTTGAAATCTTGTTTTCTTAGCATTGTAAATTATTTTCCTTAAGTGTATGCTTGTTTTCCTTTGAAGCACTCGTGATTTGAAGGTTGCGAGACCTCATGTTGGTGAAGAACGAAGTGGAAATGTTTAGGACCCTAAGGTGTAAGGATTTCTCTTAGTTTGATGTGCGTTTTAAGCCTAATGTGTGTGTATTGAAGTGTTAAACACGTCGCTGATCCTGGTGATCCTCCTTGTCATTTCGGCCTTGTGTACACTGTGAAATACGTATGTAAGCAACATAAATCTATGATTTTGAACATGTTATGAATGCTTTAGACTCACAAAAAACTTGGTATAAAACCTTATATTTCGAAGATCTAAAGCGTGCACGACAAGGGGTAAAGGCATAAGGGAAGGAGATACAAAGTGGGAGTGATAACCGTACTCCCTAGCCTTATTTAAACTTTGATTGCAAAATATGATGTATGTTTACTTTTAATGAATGCCTAGAAGCATGCTAGGGCATATCTAATTGATATTTGAATTGAATGACTTGACATGTACCCATGATTGTTGTTTACATACTTTCCAACATGCGTAGATGATGGATTTAGGTCTCCTAGTCTTCACGAGTGTTTGAACATATCTGGTTGTTTACTTTAAAGTGTTAAATAACTCCACGTATCAGGGAGATTACCGGCCTTTGGGTGTCATCATAGGTGTCCCTACCCGAGCTGACTGTGGTAGCTGATTGTGTCTTCGAACTGAGAGTTATTACGAACTTCTCTCCTTAGATCATGGTTCCTAAAGGTAACTAGCCCTTAGGCGTTACTCACGGATTCACTCCCAGACCACATGGGGACATTGAGAGCAGAGCTCTTTCAGTCTGCATTCTGATAGAATGACAAATGAAGTGTTTGAAATGCCCTAATGTAATGAAAGTGTTTGCATGTTTTGTATTCTGGTTAATATAATACTAGTGATGTGTAAGGATGATCCACTGGGCTCTCGTGCTCACCCCATTTCCTTTTTCAGGTAATAGCTGACATGACATGAGTTGACCACCTTCAAGCGACTATAATTGTTCTGTTGAAACCTTGTTGGAGAGGTTGATTATATGTGTTTTGTAAATAATATTTTTCTGTATTTAATTTAAACTAGGCTTGTGCTCCTCTCCTTGGAACTAAACATTTCATATGTGACTAAGTGTTTTGGGTTATTTTAGAAATCCTTAGATTATTTAAATGCTAGATTTGAAGATTTTTTGTTTTAGTCGTGATTTTAATGTTTGATGTATTTTTCGTGAACTTGATGGTTTTGAACTTAGATTGTTATGCCTCATGTTCTTCCCTTTAAATTTTGCCAATTAATTTTAGTTGCTTATAAACCCTCATCTCCAAAGATATCATTGTGTATTTATGTAACACCCCAACCCCATAGAAACAGATTTAAGCTTAACCACAGGTGAGTTGGGTTCTATGTTACATTTACTAGTATACAACTTGCATCTCGATTCATTTATTCTAACTCTTGTTGAACCTTTCATGAGTGCCTCACCCAATTTGATCAATTTTGAATTCAATAAGGCATTACAAGTAGAAAAAGGAATATTTCTAACTCTTTATTTATTAAAGAAAATAAAGAAGTACATTATTGAATTTGTAATCAAGAATACATAACTCAAAATTTTAAAATAAAAATTCTACCGAAGTCAAATAAATCTAAAGTGGGCAACACGTCCTTACGTTAAAAAAAAAGAAACTTTCCAACAATAGCTAAAATCAGATTTTCATTGCCATCATATTCAATTTCCTGAAATGTTAAAAAGAGAGTGGTGAGCACATAGCCCGTTCTTAATTTAGATACCCCTCTTTATGGTGGCAACATATTTCTTTGTTACTTTCCTTTGGAGGCCACATACTAAGTATCCCTTAGTTGCACTTTGCAACCACACACTCCAAACATGTGTTAAGAACACCAATAGCACCCATACGGGTCAGTATGATAGTATGTGGTTCTTATCTTGACTTTCTCATATTTAAAATCACATAATCATGAAAAGAAATTCAGAGTATAAATCTTAGAATTTTAAACAACCAAGAAAGCATAGAAACATCATATGGCATGCTTGAAACTTTAAAATAAATCCTAAACATGGCATGTTCTCATGAATGATTAGAACATAAAAACATGATAAACTGAAAATAAAACATGATTAAACATGTTGATAACCTATATTAACCATGCTAAAATCTAAACTAAACATGCACGAACATGGTATGAATTCAAAATAAGAATATAGTGTTCTAGAAATCCCCTCCACCTTAGCAGTGGTTCTTTCCCCAAAAATTCAGCGAAATTTCCCAACATCTAGTACTTTCAAACACCAGCCAAAATCACTTCAAACCACTCTCTAAAACACTAAAATCAGAACTTCTCACACAAGAGAGAAAAGAAAAGTGAGAAGAGTTGCCAAGAAGAGGGCACGAACAAACAAAGAGGGAAGTGTCAATTCTTTGCTTTGGAATGAGAGGAATATGAGCCAGAAGAGGTTTATATAGATTTTTCATGAGCATATGGGGATGTCTTGGGCAGCTAGGGTAGCTTACCATGTTGGGCATATTTCCAAACTCATAAGGGGCGGCTTTGAGTGAATTAGGCAAGAGATCATTTAGGGTTTTCAATCCCAAGTGTGAACACAAATATAATGCCTTCTTGGTTTCTTATTTGTGTGTGAACACAAATTAGATTTAAGACTCCTTCCTAACTATAACAACTTTCCTATCTATTTATGAGTGCTCATGGTTTGAAAATTGGGACCACTAAGGCTTTCTATTCATGTGTGAACATATATGTGCTTTCTTATTTAAGTGTGATCATAAAATCAGATTTAAAATGATTCCTATATCTGTTAGGACGTCCTCTTTGAAGAGATTTTGTGAGCATATCTAGTTTAGTATGTGTACATGTGAACATATCTTGGATTTTTCCTCTTTTTGGCATCATGAAGGGGCATAAATGAAAGTGTCTAATTTGGTGAGATCTTGCGAGCAAGGAATCTTTTATTCTCTTTGTGGGTGTATATTTGAATAGAAAACTTTCCTATTTTCTTTTATGCACATGATTTAGATAATGCAACCACTTGCTGATTTTGTTTCTTTTATTCTTTTAGGTCTTACACATAGGCAACTTGCTAATTGAGTTCATTTACTTGTGTGCCATGTGTGTATAGTACATGGAAACTTTTTTATTCCTTCCTTGGGTGTCCAGCATGGTTGATTAGTGTGTAGATGATCTAAATTTGATGGACAAATGATCATGGTTCCAAACTTCCAATCTAGGCTCTTGAATCAACACGAGATACCATTCTTAATTGAGCTCATGGAATCTTTCTATTTTCTTTCTTTTGTGTTCTCATGCATATAGCTATTTAAATTGTCAAATCATCACAAATAGGCATGGAACCACTCTTCATGGTTTCCAAACAATGCATTATGTCTTATATAATTGGGTAGGGTAAGAGTGTACATGATCATGGTGTTCCACCCATATGACTTGTACATGCTTAGGGTGGTCATACATTCATGAGTTCACAAAAATCAAATAAAAATAAAAATATCCTTATTTACAAGGAATTATAGTTTTTAACCTATAATTTTGGAATCACATGAACTTAATGAAAAATTCAATGTATAGTTTGGCCCAAAGTAATTTTCCTTTCACATACTTTCTATAATACCCCAACCCCTAAGAAACAAATTTAAGCCCAACCACAAGCACTACAAGAAATTGATGATACAACAACGTCAATTTGACAACGAGCATCAACGACCGTTGTAAAAGAAGGCATACAACAACGTTCATAAAATGTCTGTTGTCAAATCGCTTATGTAAAAGCTGTACAATAACATTCACCATGGGAACATTGAAAAGGCCATTACAACGAGCAGACAAACGTTGTTCTATGTTATTACAACAATTGTAGTTGCTCGTTGTCGAATGACACCTTGTACAAAGTTTATTAGTCTACTTTTGTTAAAAGAACGTAAGTTATTACAACATTCATTCGTGAACGTTGTCTATAGCCGTCTATAACAACGTTTATTCGACCGTTGTAAACGTATTACGTTATATATATACGTTATTTATATATATGTTATACCTATATAATACCACTAATGCGTGAACAATGGTATAACCCGTGAATGACAGTATAATGTAGGCATAATGATCGAATAATCTGTGTATAAAGTGCTAGGGATAACGATAGAATAATGCATGAATAATAGTATAACCCGTGAATAGTGGTATAATATAGGTATAACGCTAGAATAATGCACGTATAAAAATGTAGGGATATTGATCAAATATTTCATGAATGATATATATGGTATATATAACACGTGAAATGTGGTATAGTGTAGAAATAAATATTGAATAACACGCATATAAAAATCTAGTGATAACAATCGAATAATTAATTCGTGAATGATGGTATATATATAACGAGTAAAATGTAGTATAATGTAGGGATAAATATTGAATAATGTATGTATAAAAATCTAGCGATAATGATTGAATAATGGATAAATAATGGTAAAAATAACCCGTGAAATGTTATATAATGTAGGGACAAAAGATTGAATAATGCTCGTATAAAAATATAGTGATAACAATCGAAAAATGCGTGAATAATTTTATATATAACCTGCGAAATGTGGTATAATGTAAGGATAAAAATTGAATAATGCTCGTATAAATATATAGTAATAATAATCGAATAATGCTCGTATAAAAATTGTTCTATTGGTCAATATATCTTACGAAATTATATGTGCGCATTATTCATTTATCCCCGCATTATTATGAAATCATTATCACATTATACCGCTATTTAGATGCATTATACATGAATTATTCGTTTGTTATGCTTGCATTAGTTAGTCATAAATAAGATACATATTTTATGTATATATATATGTGCATTATTCATTTGTCCCCGCATTATTATGAAATTATTCTCACATTATAGAGCTATTGACACACATTATACATGAATTATTCTTTTGTTATAACACATTATTTAGTCAAAATTAAAGTAGATATATTATATATATATATATATATGCACGCATTATTCGCATCACTTAAGAATAAAAAATTTCATAGTGACAAACATATATACAATCCATCAAAAGTGTAATTATTATTTACACTACTTATCATTATTAATCCTAATAAACAAAAATAAAAAGTTCTATAAGCAAGAATTCTTCTTGAAGGATCATCACATCTCATCTTGATACACAATCCAAGCATATAAACTCAAGTTCTCCATTGTTCCAATCTTTATATATATACCTACATCAAAAAATAAATGAAGTTAATTAGATTAATTTTTTTAAAAAAATAAGAATGAGAGCTAAAGAGCGATTGTAACAGTTAAAGCAACTCACTATATATCTAGAGAAAAAAATTGAACTTAATTAGATTAATTTCAAACAAATAAAATAAAAATAAGAGCTAAAGTATTACGTTGTACTTTCTCTTGAGGTTAGCCTATTAGCTCAGGAATTGCATTGTACTTTCCTCCCATGTACAAGATAGCTCCATATTTATGCATGATATACAAATAACATGGTATATATATGTGTGTATATATATATTGTCAACAAAAGATTTTTTTTTCCAGTATCTACAAAGGTCAACAACTTATAAAAGGACCCAACTTTGGCATTTTCCTTATCCATTCTCCAAAAATACCCTCAAATTATTACCAAGGATTGACTACAAATTCAGGCAGAAAAAAATCACCTTGGGAAATTCCAAGGAATCTATAGATCTAAGGATCCAACCATTCAATAGGGATGCTCTAAGATACATGATGTTTATACATGGAATAATTAAACTAGTAAAACAAGTCGAAATCATTGAAAATAGATTCTAACCTGAAAAAAATCAAATGCCAGATACAAGCCTATATGCTGTAAGAAAAAAAACATTACAGTATCTAAAACATTGAACAAACCATCAACTTATTTCATTTACAGTTTTACTCTAATTTGGGGAAAACACATGCAGGTATGGTTAAGGTTACAAAAAAACTTTATACCATGTTATATACATATATATATATATATATATATATATATTTGTATGTCACATGTGTTTGTTGCATTATACCATTATTAACGCATTAATCATAGGTTGGAAAGTTATACCTCTAACATGTTACTGACATTATTCCATAATTATTCATATGTTATGCATACGTTATACCGCATTTTTATATCAACAATCGAACAATTTTTATACTCACATTATTCAGATATTATTCTTGCATTATACCATTACTTACATTATTTCATGATTATTTATATGTTATACATACGTTATACCGAATTTTATTCACATGTTATTCCTGCATTTTTTTACCAAAGCAACCGGAGAATTTTATACCCGCATTATTCAGTTATTATTCTTGCATTATACTATTATAAACGCATTAATAATAGGTTGGTATGTTGTACCTCTACCATGCTACTGACATTATTTCATAATTATTTATATGTTATGCATATGTTATACTGCATTTTTATATCAACAATCGAACAATTTTTATACTTGCATTATTCAGATATTATTCTTGCATTATACCATTACTCACATTATTTTATGATTATTCATATGTTATACCAAATTTTATTCACATGTTATCACTGCATTATTCACATGTCATCCCCGCATTTTTTACCGAAGCAACCGAACAATTTTATACCCGTATTACTTAGTTATTATTCTTGCATTATACCATTATTGACGCATTAATCATAGGTTGGTATGTTATACCTTTACCATGTTACTTGCATTATTTTGTAATTATTTATATGTTATATCACATTTTTATATCAATAATCAAATAATTTTTATACTCGCATTATTCAGATATTATTCTTGTATTGTACTATTACTCGCATGCGTTCATGATTATTCATACGTTATACCGAATTTTATTCACATATTATTCCTGCATTATTCGCATGTTATCCCCGCATTTTTTACTAAAGCAACTGAACAATTTTATACCCATATTATTTAGTTATTATTCTTGCATTATACCATTATAGACGCATTATCCAATTGTATGTATGTTATACCTTTGCCATTATTGGCATTATTCCATAATTATTCATATGTTATTCATACGTTATACCGTATTTTATTCACATGTTATCTCTGCATTATTTATATGTTAAGCCCACATTTTTGTATCAACAACTGAATAATTGTTATATTCACATTATTCATATATTATTCTTACATTATAATACAAAAAAAAATAAAAAGAAAAAAAAAACCAGTTCCCGCCCTAAAAAAGAAAATTGATGCGGGTATACTCATCTTCTTTAGAGTCATTGTTATTCAATCGTCTTCTTTGTGTGTTTAAGTTCTTCAATTTTCACTGCTCATCTTTCTTTTGTTAATTTTCATTTGTTGTTGTTCTTCTTTGGGTATTTGGGAACGAAATATCTGCTTTTGCATTTAGGAACAAAATCTCGACTTGTAACGGTGGTTTTCTTCTTCGTGCGTTTCAGTTAATCGATCTTCTTTGTTTGTCTTTCTTCTGTTTATCTTCATTCGTTATTTGCAGAATTGCTTGTTAGTTGCATAGCTAACTCACATTATAATAGGTTAATTGTTGCATTTTAGAGGAAATAAAGGAGAGTATAAGTTGAAATTGCATAAATTAGTTATAATTGCATGTAGT
>JAJIYU010016402.1:0-12171 GCA_030144865.1 Tinospora cordifolia | reverse complement strand
CCATTCAAGTTCATCTCATGTAGGTCAATATTTAACGCACTTCTGTGTTGTTTGAGTCTGACTCATTTGATACTTTGATAACTTAAGTAGCTGCCTGGTAGGGGGACCATCTTGAACTTTCGAATGAAAGTTTTGAAAACTATTTAATTTGAAAAGGCAAACACTATTCTAAGTCTCTAGCATACTTCAAGGTCAAGGCTAGTGTTTCGTTGCCATTTTGCTTTGTATTGGTCGTTTTAGTTGTTTTGGTTAAAATAATACAATTCTTTGTTCTTAATTTGTAAACGTTTATTGGAACAAATGGCTTAATCTATTGGGAGGGTTGTAAAAGTATGAGGATATCATCATTTGGGCGTCCCACAACTGAAAATGGAAGGAGGCTTTATTTAGGAATAGTTAATCATATTTGTATCTTACAGATGGTATATCTGATTGGCACTTCTTAGCTTGTATTCCAGTTCCTCATGCCTGCCGAGCAAGAGAAAGTAAACGGTAGGTATTACACCCTTTTACGTTAGGTGCCTTAAATGATAACTTTTTCTTTTGGGATTTTTTTTTTCCTGCCACCTCGGTTGCTGATTTGGACTAAAAACAAGATTACAGAAATGGGTGACTTTGGCCCCCCAGCTCTCGCCGAGGAATTGGGGCAATGCGTCCTCCCACATCTGTCTTTCCTCAGCCTGAGCTCGGATCTCATGAAGGATAGGTTCTGCACAAGCCGGTCGCTCCTGCTGGCATTCAATGCTTTGAATGACTGCCGAGCATCTGAGTAGACTTGGATTTCCCTTGTCCCTCGTACATTTTCTAAGCACATTAGAATGGCTCTCGTTTCCGCTTCTTCCACTGAGTTCGTCTTGCCAATGTACGTGTATCTGCTTTTTTCAACTGTCTTTCCTTGAGCATAAAACCCGGCTCACCGCTGTTTTGGAAATTTTTGGGCATCTAGCTGCATCAGTGTACATACATAACCTATTCTTCTCCAAGTTCCAGCTGTTTGACTTGCCTCTATTTGAGCTACCATTCCCATCCTCTTTTTGCATTCCACTATTTGGTTGCCTGCTATTTCTATAGCCTGTGTTGGAGTGGTTACTTGTCTTTTAAATACCCCTTCATTTCTGCTTTTCCACGACTGCTAAAGACGCCACACCATCCATTGCCAAAAGATCTCATCCACCCTTTTCACCTCCGCCCATCTCATTATGTTTTGCCATGTGTCCTTAAAGGAACCTCCTACTACATTTTGCCAATCCACGCTATATGGGCATTCGAACCAGAAGGCTCGTGCACACTTGCATGTGAAGAAAGTGTGGATGCTGTCTTCGTGTGTCCTTGACAAAGCATGCACTCTGTTGGGATATCGAGCCTTCTTCTGGCTTCTTCTGGCTAAAATTGATGGAAATTCAAGAAAGTTACTACATGCATGCCGCAAGAAGAATTTAATTTTCGGAACAGTGTTTAATTGCCAGATTTGTCTCCAAGGATCCAATTTTTGATAAGCCTCAATGAATTGGGACGTATTTGCTGTTACCTTCAAGGTGTTATGCCAACTATCTCTAGCAATGTAATATCCACTTTGAACACTGAATTCACCAGATTTGGTGAAATGTTAGATCAGTTTGTCTTGGTACCCTCTTTGGCTTAGGGGAATGCTTTAGATCATTTCTCCTTCTTCCCTGCTGAACAGGCATTGGATAACACTCCTATCCTATCCACCTGATTCTTGGTCAACAAGATCACTCACTCTGCAAATAATTACACGCGGCTGAGAGCGGACCATGAAAACAATTGGTCTAGGGAGCCACAGGTCGTGCCATATGTCGATTGACTCACCGTCACCAACCCTCCACTTGAGACCTTTTTGCAACAGCTCTCTCCCACATAACAGGTTTCACCAACCCCAGGTGGTCTTGTTCCTAGTTCAGCTTGGAGGAATGGGCCATTGGGAAAGTACTTGGCTCTTAGGATAGCTCCTAGGAGCCGTTAGGTTGATTAATTATCCTCCAGCATTATTGAGCTAGGAGAGCCATATTCATTGCTTTTAGATCTCTAGTACCCAAAGCTCCTGATTTTGGACGACATAGTCGGTTCCATGAATACTAGTGGACTCCTTTATCCTTTTCTTTGGAGCGCCGCCAAAAGCGGGTATAGCAGGCAGCGATGCTGCGGTATGTTCCTTTGGACAGTTTGAAATAGGACATGATGTAATTGGGGATAGCCTGAGCAATCGCTGTTATAAGGATTTCCTTCTCTGCATGACTAAGGTATTGTTCTTCCCACCCATTCACACATTTCTCAACCTTGGCAACTGTCTTAAAGAATACATGTCATTTACTCCTGCCAAACACAATGTCAGTCCCCAAGTAAGTGCTAAAGGAATTACATACCTTGAGTTAGAGGGACAACACTAACTCCCATGCCTCATGTTCCATCATCGATGGGCTAAATAGTATGGCGCTTTTCTCTTTGTTAATGCTTTACCCCAACATCTTGCAATACATCTCTAAAATTGTGGCTAGCATTGACAAATCGTCATAGCTCGCTTTACAGAAAAAAGGGATTCATCAACAAAGAATAAGTGTGAAACGGTTGGTCTGCCGCCCTTAAATTGAAACCCATGCAAAGCTTACTAAGCCCCTTGTTGGCCAAATGGTTTCGCTGCAAGTTCCATTGACTATGATTTCATAGGACACCGTTGATACACACAGTTGCACCCACCTAATCCATTGGGGTGGAAAGCCCATATGGCCCATACACATACTTAGTTCCATTCCACTCTATCATATGCCTTGGACATGTTTGTACGAAGTATAAAATCTCTACATCCCTCTTGTCTTCCAATTATTGTGTGAATGATCACATGAGATACCATACCTTTTGATATCTGTCTTCCTTTTACAAATGTGTTCTAAGCTGGGCTTATTAGGCTGGGAATCACTTGTTTCAACCTGTTTACCATCATCTTGGATATAATTCTGTATATTGTATTGCAGAGACTGATGGGCCTAAACTCTCCAACATGTTTTGGGTTCCTTCCCTTTGGTATTAAGACTATAAATGTTTTGTTCCAAGCCGAATCCAGGTAAGAGTATTTAAAAAATCCTAGCACTATTCTAATCACTTCCTCTTTGGTTAGGCTCCAGAAATCTTGGAAGAAACCTGTTGAGAAGCCATCCGGTCCTAGGGCTTTAGTAGGCCCCATTTTTAACAAGGTCGTTTCCACTTCTGAAGGAGAAAATGGTATGTTAAGATCCTCTACTCATGCACCTGCAGGCTGTTTGCTATTTTGTCCTGATTTACATTAGATAAGGCAGTATTTTTGGATTTGAACATGCCTTTAAAACAATCAGATATAATCCTCTTTAGCCTATTCAAGTCTTCCGCCCATTCCCCTTTAGTATTGGTTAGACCCTTGATCCAATTTGATCTTCTCCGCTATTTAACCTTCTCATGGAAATATTGAATATTTTTGTTTCCTTTCTGTAGCCACTCAACTTGCATCTAAGGCTAGATGTGTCTTAATCTGCACTTCGGTTCGGTAGACTTCCTCTGCATTTGCCCTTGTCTCATAGAACTTGCTTAATTTCTTGGAGAAATGTTCTACCATTCTTCAGGAGTTAGCTTCCGGGGTTTGCTTTCTCCACCTATGTATTTCTATCGCTGTTAGTTCTATACGTTATGCTAGGGAGTTGTGAGGAAAACCAAAATTCCATCCTGAAACCACTGTTTTCTTACCTCCTACTATTCGCCCCTATCTTTAGTCGAATATTAATCTTCTTTTTAGCTTCAGGCTCTAGCTAGATTCGGTAGAAATTAAGATGGGAAGGTGGTCAAGTCCCATACACAGGATCACTTGTGTCGTTATTGCTGGGAATAACTCAATCCAATCTCTTCGTCCTAGAGATCCAGTCTCTTCAAAATTAGATTTGGCTCTTTGTGAATCGAGGGCCCTTAAAGTCTAAGTCAATGAGTCCTGCTCTATCCTCAAATTCCTAGAAATCCCGACCTTCATTGTCAGTCCAAGGTCGCCCTCCCCATTTTTCTTCCGCTCCCCGTATTGCATTGGAGTCTCCAATGATTACCATTGGTTGTGCAGAAGCATTGATTCTCTGTAGAAGTATTTGCCATTGCTCCTTTTTGAGACCCGTTCGTGCTAGCATAGACTCCAATTGCTCTCCACCATGCGCTGCTACCCTCAGTGTTCGTCACCTGCAACCCCATAAAGAATTTTGAATAGAGCACCATGGATACCATACTTTCCTCCTTCCAAAACATTGCCATACCTCCACTCTTACTCTGTGCTAGTACTGAAAGTCCACGTCTGAATTGCAGAAGTCTTCTCATCTGCTTTGTCTTCCTGTCCTTGTTTTTAGTTTCAAAAAAAAAAAAAAAGAATGTCCAGGGAATGACTGCTCACTAGCCTTTGCACGGCTAGAATTGCCAGAGGTTTTGCACACCCAGACAGTTCCATGCCATCAGCTTCATTGGTGAGGTGGGGACCGTTTCGGCCGGTCGCCTCCCTGGTGAGGCCGTATTTTATGCACCCAATTTTCTTTTATTTTTTGTTTATTCTCTTGTTTACCGTTCAATAAAATCATTAGTTACTTGAATTTCAATCAAAATCCTCATTGTCGTTTCTATTGTCAGATTTTGTACTGTACTGTTTTCCAAATTTTTTTTTTTAAAGTTTGGTCTATTGTTTGGTCCATTTCATAAGTAATAGAAATAAATCCTTAAAAAAACAAGTAGAAAGGGAAAATTTTAGAAAATAACTTTTTATCGTTTTCTAATATTAACACATTTCTTTTATCAAATCCGAAAAAATAAAAAATCTTTTTAAGATAAAGCCAAGCTAAAAAAGTTTTTCGTGTTTTTCAAATTTGAAATATAAAAGACAGTACCAAAGACAGGCTAAGAGCCAAAAAGTAACCGTTGAAAACAAATTTTAAGAGAGAGAGAGAGAGAGAGATAGGCCCGCCGGACGTCCCTTTTAAATATATATATTTTTTCTTTTAAATCCTTTTTATTTTTTATTCCATTTATTCAGGTTGCAATTTTTGTGCATTCATTTCTTTACTTTTTATTCTTAATTATTTATTTGATGTAGTTTTTGTTTATTTTATCTTTATGTAGGTTGTATTTTTGAGATTAAAATATAGTTTTTGTATCCTAATTTTTTAAAATAGGAACAGTGCATTAGGTTCGTTGAATCTCAAAAATAACATTTAAAATTTCAGAAGGAAAGCAAGCTGTTTTTCTAAAAAAAGTGTTAATGCCATTTTCTGACTTTTCACTTTTTTAGGTAATATATTAAAGATTTGCTATTGCTATTTTTATTATTTTTAAAAAAGATAATTCAAATATTTTATTTATTACTCAAATGGGAGTTGTTTATTTCATACCGACTTACATTATTTTTTAATAATGAACATTACCGACTTACGTTATTTTTTTTTAATATTTTATGTTTATTTCATTTATTGTTTTCAAAAATCTCAAATCTTGAAACATATGTAATGAAAGAATTTTAACGGATGAGTTTTTTTTTCTAAATTTTTTAATAATGAACATTAGTTCTCGTAATTCCTAAATTAATAAATAATGAATCATAAAATCTATATTAACAGTTAACATAGATAATGGGCGATAATAAAAGGGCCCTTATTATTTAATTTCTCTTTTTTAACCATTTTTTTTTGAATAAAATATAACGGGCTATTTACCACCACACATATAAATTAATATATATATATATATATAACCATCGACACGGATGCAGCCAAGAGATATACAATACTTGCCGTCCCGGGTAAAAACATCAAAAACGGTACAACTAAAGCCACAGTTTATAATAACAATACCAATTCATGTAAGCAAACGCCTCTGCATCCACGCGCTTTCTTCCTCCTTTTACATATCTCCGTATCTCTCTTTCCTTGAGCGTCGATCAACCGCTTTCTCTCTCTCTAAAACTCTCTCGGTATTTCTCTCTCTAAAACTCTCTTTGCCTGTTTTTAGTACGCTGAAGTCGCCGATTCTTAATTAACGATGGCTTCAACGGCGGACGATCCAAACAAGCCGGTCACAGGCTATCCTCCACCACCGGGCTATCAACCGGACCCGGCGCATCCTACCCACAACCTCAATGGTTTTTCCCAGGCGCAACCTAGCCACAACCTCAACGGTTTTTCCCAGGCGCAACCTGGCCACAGCTACTACGCTGCGACAGGCACAGCCTACGCGTACGCCGCGCCGCCTCCTCCTTATCCTTCGTATTATAACCCTAACCCTTATCCTATGCACGACCAAACCTACTACGCTCGCCGGAGCACCTTCCTTCGGCGCCTGATCATCGCTGGAATCGCCGCGCTCCTCATCGTCGGCGCAATAACTTTCATCCTGTGGCTCGTTCTTCGCCCACGGCTTCCGGTGGTTCGAGTGGAATCGGCGACAGTCTCGAACTTCAATGCTTCGGGATCGTACGTCTCCGGCGATTGGGATGTTACTCTCTTCTTCCGGAACCCTAACAAGAAGATCAAGGTGTATTACGATCGACTCGATGCGTCGGTATTTTACGGTTCGGAGTTGTTGGCGGACAACGCTTTGGCGCCGTTTTACCAGGAGAAGAAGAACGAGACTAGGGTTAAGGCGAGTTTCACTACAAGATCGGTGTATGTAGCGGATAAGGTGGTTAGGGTTTTGGCCGACGATCGGAGTCGCGGAGCGGTGACTTTTAACTTGAGGATGTTGGTTGCGGTTAGGTTCAAAGCTGGTGCGTGGCGGACGAGAAGGCACTTGATGAGGGTTTACTGTGGGGATGTGAAGATTGGGCTTTCGCAGAATAGGGGTGCTGGATCATTGATTGGTGGAGCAAAGGAATGCGAAGTTGATCTGTGAGTAATTTTGATGATGATAATGATCGCATAGCATAGGTCTTCTTGTTCATGTTTTAGTTCTTTGATTCTTTGCTTTTCTAGTTTGTATGTAAATAATTACCTTATGCTGGGATGTTGGTGGCTGGGAAAAATTCGGACTTTTTTTTTCTTGTTCTGCAGATTTATCAACATGGTCCACAGGAATTTAGGGTGGTATTAGCTTAATATTTCTATTTGGTTTTCTGTACATGTTGTGGGTTTGGTTGTTTGCACTATCTTTGAGTCCACGGATTGATGGGGAATGTGGGTTTGAAGAAGTTGGGAATTTGACAAATTTTTTCAATACTAAGAGTAATAATGTTGTGGAGAAAAAAAAATATTGATGTTCCTGTTCCATTATTATCTGGTTATTGATGAGTACTAATGATTTTAATTAATTCTACATCTCCCTCTAATTTGCATGGGGCAATTTTATACCCGTATGGAATTTTGTTGCCATTTTGGTAAGTGGGAGATTTATTAGGCTTTCTTGAAAAAGAAAAAAAATTCTATCAGCATGAAAAGGAGGGTTTGTGAAGAATAGCAGACAATGGGAAGTCTATCAATTTGTCTCCCAACTAGTTATTGCTAGCTCATGGTGTTTAGTTATGACCTTATTTGGATGTGATAGTTGCTTAAATGCTTTATCTCAATTTTTGTGTGGCTCCAACTTGATATTCGTATTAGTGTATTACGACCCATCCAAGTATGGGGAATTAGACTCGACTAATCCCAAATTCTTAATATCTAATGCTAATGTATAATAGGGTGGTGGTGTAACTTAGAGTTTACAGTATCCACTAGTATCTAATCTCCCATCTGGTTATTGCTAGCTTATGGTGTTTAGTTATGACCTTATTTGGATGTGATAGTTGCTTAAATGCTTTATCTCAATTTTTATGTGGCTCGAGCTTGATACACGTATTAGCGTATTACGGCCCATCCAAGTATGTAGAATTAGACTTGACTAATCCCAAATTCTTAATATCTAATGCTAGGGTGGTGGTGTAAGTTAGAGTTTACAACATCCACTAGCATCTAAAGGTAGTTGCATAACGTTAACTTTCTTTTTTGATCATATTTGTCCCTTTTTCTAATCTTTTTTATTCCTTCTTTTAAGAAGCAAGAGGAAGGGAGTTGAGCTAAGTATGTTATGTATCTCATTGTCTTGTTACTGAAGATAGTACAAAGTCTCTAATGTTTAGGAGTGAAGTTTCAAACTGCTCTTTTTTAAAAAATAATTGAAGAAGTACTTTTAACTAAATTATTATCTTTCAAAAAACTTGTTTTTAAACTTATTTCTAAAGTGAAGCTGGTCTATAGGTGGCTTGCAAAGTTTAAGGTGGTCTATAAGTGTGTGACCTTTTAAACTGGTCCATTTGTCTTCAATTAAGCATATTGAAGAGAAATATGCTTGATTGATATGATTTATATATAATTTCCCATATATATATATATATATATATATATACGATTAGAGTAATATCCTTAGTGAGAAGACCATTTGCGCAGTATATTAATGTATTACCTCATTGTGGATCTTTGAGTTGGACCAAAATGGCTTGCAATAAAGTCATAACTTAAATGACATTGGCTTGTAGATATTTTCATAAAAAATATTCATTTAATAACATGTTCTTTTACATCTAGATGATTCATATAGGTACATAAATGTTAGTTTATTAAGGCTTTAGAACATACAAGTTAAGCTAACCTATTCACGCGACCTATTCTTTTTTTTTTTCCGATAACTTAAACACGTTCATTGTGTTTTACTTAACAAATATAAATTTTAAATTGAAATATAAATTGGAAATTGAAAATAGTAATTAGACAACTCTATAGTGAAAACCAAATAAAACATTGTAAAGTTATAGTTTTAATACATGGTGTAAAGTATTACAAAGTCTTTTCACAAAAAATAAGCCTTAATACAAAATGAAATGGTGTAACTCTAGTTGTATCTAATTATGTTGTATTATATCCATATTATTGTGTCATAATTGCGAATCCACATTTGCTAATTTTGTGTTAGTTTTTAGTGGTGTTATCATGTTGTGACCTATATTGCTACCCATAATTGCACCTTCAATACATAGCCACAACTTTAATGCACCATAATTGAATTTTGAGGAAAAAAAATTTAAGGAGATTGAAGTGTTTAGGATGATTCTTTGAATGTGACTTCCCTTTGGATTTCTGCCACTAAACTTGCTAGTAGATTTTTGTTGGGGGATTGGCCCCCAATTTTGGTGGGTCTCTAGTTTTGGGTTTGGTATCTTTTTGGTATGTATATACGCGTAATTATTTTAGTCTTTTTTACAGATTTAATTCAATACACCATTTCTTTTCAAAAAAAAAAAAAAAAAACAAATGAAGAAAAAAAATCCCAAACCTATGTCTTTATATACCAATTGTCCTGTGCAGTAGAAGCAGGGAAGCGAATCAAAACAAAATAACTCAAATGAATGTAAAAGTAAAGCCACAAACAGGAACACATGGATTTACGTGGTTTAGCGGTTCACTTACGTGCACAAAAAATGAGAATTAATCTCATTAATGAGAAGAACAAGTGGGTTACTGCCTATGCCAGGTTTTTCTTACAGCTATGCACAAATTTACTCATACACTTATCACATCAATTGGGGTTTTATAAGAATAGCATATAAATAGCCTAATTAGGTCCACATAATGAGCTAAGCAATGCCCTTAGATAGCATGGTACAATGATGTTACTTGTTGTGTTGAAAAGCAGAATCTTGAATTTTGCTGCTGTTTTCTAGGTGGTCTCTAAGCGATTTGCACTTTCTTGGTGAGGCAGATCCTAGGTGGTAAAACAAATATTTATTTATAGGACCCTAGATAATTAATTAAGTATTTGCAGTTTCATTACCAAGTCACATACATAACTGAAAATATTTAATTATATTATGGAACAAATGTTAACTTCTTATAAAATGATAGCAAGCAAAGAACATTAGTTCATGCCTAAATATACATTATTCAAAAAATATGATGAAATTGGAAGATTTCCTTCGTATCAAACGAAAAAGGGGAAAAAAAAAGATTGTTGGGTAGCAAATGTCTATTGCTGGGGAGTTGTGGGAAGGATATCAAGGGCTGTCAGAAATCTGGTAGTTTTTTGTTAGAAAAATGAAAAGGAGGTAGGCTCAAGGAGGGAAAGGCTGAAGGGTTTGCTATTGAAAGGCTTTAAGGTTCTTTCCTAAAAACAGTGGTGACCCCCTTAAACTTTTTAAATATTTATATTACCCCCATTGCTTGCCTAAAATTGTGCTTGGGTGATACCTTGTAAACATTAATTTTGGCTTTGGGTCTATATAGGTACTTGGGTACTCCCAACAAATTCACTAGAAAAGGAAGAAAAAAAATTGTATGTGTTCAAAAACTAAGGCGATTGGCATTATATAATTTACCTGCTCACATGGGAGTCAAAGTACAAAGCCTTGGCTTGGATCATATAAAGTTGTTGGAGGACACATTTTGTTTTGTCTAAAAATTCTTTTTTATAAAGTTTTGATTGGAGCACCACTGTGTATTCAGAGAAAAAGAATTGAAAAGAAATGCACAGTTGTGCCAGTCTGTTGATGATGTTCCATTTTAAAGGGTGTATCCAATTCACAAAAGTCCTAGAATTTTCAGGCTTAGGGAAGGTAGAACTTATATTGTTTTCGGTATATAAACTTCTAGGAGGTTTGAAATTTTAAATCCATTATTTTTTCCATATCAGACTCACAGGAGAGTAACTTCTGTTGTTTGGCTAGCGCTAAGGCCTTCTTAATGTAATCCTTAGATTGCTTGATTGTGCATGTGTTAAAGCCTTATCAGTTTTGACCAAAATGGAATTATGATGCTGGTTGGTTGGGTGGAAATGGGTGAGATTTTAGTAGGTAACTTAGTGCCACAAGAGTTGTCCTTTTCCAAAGATTAGAAAGTTCACTAATCTTTGAACTCTGAAGAAGTTGGTGGAGCAGGTCATTTCTTGAAGGAGTGGTGAAACTCTATGTTACCTTAGTGAACATGGTTGTGGATCCATCTAAGGTAATTGCAGTTGGGGATCAATTTAGCAGCGCAATGCACTGAGTTTGAAAGGTCAGTTGTTATGAGCAAATGCAGAGAGCTATTGAGAGTTTTACTTGGTATGATGTTCACCGGCTAGCTGGCTGACAATTGTATTTAATGTTTCAGAAATTTTATCATATTAATTGAGGAGGAACTTGGGGAAAGAGGGAAAGACCTGTGTGTATTTCTAGATTAGAGGGCTCACCCATCGCATTGCAGGTTCGCTGATTGGTTGTCTCGAGTAGCAAAGCAGATTTCATATTGTTGCTTACACATTTAAATTGAGTTTAGAATGACCCTGAATGATAGGAAAGTTATTCTTATTAGCAACAGAATGATGGATGCATATGCTTATTTTGGTGGGACACCCGTGGAATGTGTTGACTGTGGCTTGAACAGTTGGGATGAGAGGATATTCACCATTCTGAAAGATAAGTAGTCCTACTTATTCCATGTCCACAAGTTGCTTAGTGATTGTGCTTCATTTTTCTGTAAGTCTTTACATGCTCACAATTCACAAACAAAGAAATAATTTATTGATCATATTTCAGAGAATGATCTTTCGTTTGAAAGGGTCACTAGTTGATATGGACTCCTAAGTCACGAGTTGTGATTCACAAGGCATCAAAGAACAAAGCTGTAATACATCGAAGCGTAGCAAAACTGGGAGAAGTTTTTTAGTATGAAGGATTGTTTCTGTGAATTATTTATTTTCAGATCCTTTTATAGTTTTAGCTGCAGACTCAAAATTCAAAATATTGAATTGGAGTTTTAAAGTAACAGTTGCGCTTCCATTGCTAGCTGTGTAAACACCACCACTGAACACCATTGGTGCGAAGTTTGCAAATCTGAACGTTGTGGGCAGATTAGAAGAACGCGGGGATAGGCGACATTATGATTTAGAGGCCCTTATTGTTTTTAGTGTTCGAATGTTACCACTTGGTCTGAAGTAACAGATTTCGTTTAATTCAACTCTTTTGTGATTAGTAAGAGTACAAGTGACTAAAAACCATACAATTTTCGTTTTCTTTGGCTGTTTAAAAATCAGAACTTATCGGCGACGATTTGAAAGAGTTGACCCGGACCACCAGTTAAGTTTTCTGAACCTTGATAGCTTCATGGTTGTAATATAATTGTTAAGGGCGTCTTGATTCCATATATATATATATATATATATATA
>JAJIYU010016401.1:0-12204 GCA_030144865.1 Tinospora cordifolia | reverse complement strand
CCGTGACTTCACCGCACGCATCAAAACTGCCTTAATGCTCACTACACCGTAAGCAAACCTCTGTTACTCGTAACATAGCACAATCCCCTTTAAGCTCTGATACCAATTGTTTGTGCAGAAACCCTTAGAATGAGCTAAATTGATCAATCTAAGTAATCGAATAATTGTGAATGCAACAGGTAATAGAAATATAGAATCACACAAGAAACACCAAGATTTACGTGGTTTGGTTATGCCTACATCCACAGGTGAAAAAAAACAAGATCCACTATGAAAATTGAAGGAATACAAGCATAAACCCTAGTCTCCCTTAGGGTTCTCTCAATCTCTCAATAATTAGGCTTGTGAGCCACAGGATTGTGAGCCATTATATAACATCACACTCGACCCGATATTGCATTTAATCCTTCTAAAATTCATTATGGCACAGCAAAGTGGGTCTTGTGTTACATCATTGGAACTGCATAATGGGATTTGGGGTACTCGAAAGTTTCAAATCTTCACATATACGATTGGACAAGTTCGTTGGATGAGTGGTGGAGAGTTTCACAAATGTTTTTACTTAATTAGGATTGGAACCAATCACTTGCAGTTCAAAGAAATAAGCTATAGTGGCATTACTGTCCACCAAAGCAGAGTATGTTGCAGCCAATCTAACGACTCGTCAAGTAATGTGGTTACGAAGTCTATGAGCCGAACTTCAATTTAAGCAAAAGGTAGCAATTAAGAGATATTTTGTGACAACAAAGCAACAATCTCCATATCAAAATATCTAGGAATTCGTCATAGAGCAAAACATATAGAAATTCGTTTCTATTTTTTTTTTTTTTTTGCAATTTAGTTGCAAAGGAAGTAATAATCTTGAAGCATATGAGCAGCTAGCCGATATATTGACAAAGTCCTTGCCAAAAGACAAGTTCTACTGTTTTAGAGCATTACTTGGTGCCAGATCCTTTGAATCAAGAGGGAATACTGAAGATTGATTCAAAGTTGGACTTATTTTGTTGGATATTTCTTTAGAGTCCTATTTCATGTTTTTAGTTAATCAATTCTTTCAGTGGCCATGGAAACTTATTAAATAATTTAAATGTTTTCTTTTCATATTTTTCTTTTACTGTTATTACTATTGGTATGCTATGTGTTGCCCATATCAAAACAATCTGAAAATGAAAGGTCAACATATGATATATGTTACATATTCCGAACATACTTTTAATTTGTTTGTACCCGCTGGTGTGATGTAGGGCGGTGGTGGGGGTGGTGTGTGTGTGTTTGTTGTTATGTGGGCTTTGTCATTTGGAACAAAGAGGATGTTCACATGGATGTAATTATTAGAGGTTTTAACACTTGTCATTGGATACCATTACTTTTCTTTTTCGATCTTTTACCCACACCCCACTTTACTTTGCTTTGCTCCTTTTATGACAGTACTTCATTTACTGATGACCATATTCACTCTTCTTCTTTTGCTTTTAACCTTTAAATTTCAGTTCTCTAGCCAATCTCCTACATGTATGATCTACCTCTCTCTCTGCTCACTTCTCTTTTGAATTTAAATTTTTTTCAAAAGAATACCCCCTCCCTCCCTCCCTCTTCCCATAGTGGAAACTAATCTGACTTCATTTAATTCTTATTAGTGTACTAATAAAATTAAGTTAAATGAATGAGATTTGATGAGGGTAGGAAAAACTCAATTAGAATTTTTTTTTTCATTTTTTTCATTTAAACTCTGAAATAGTTTAATCTTTATCCAAAAATGTATAAAATTAACAAAAAAAAAAAAATCTATATAAATTGAATATAATTTGATGGGCTGAATTAAAATATAAAAATTTATATTTTATTTAAAAAGTATTAGTTTTTAAAAGATGAAAAAAGTGATGAAAATTGATTAAATCCTGCCATCAAAAACACTTTGTTTGCGTGCTTGATAAATTTTTAATGATACCTAATTCATAGAATTTATATCATAAAGTTAATATTTTTGGATGGATTTGTATAAAGGGTAGCTCCCAAAATCGTTTTTAGATTCATTTTTAAATTATAACCTTATTTTTGAATCTCAAACCAAATCCAACTTAAAATATCTATATATATATATAACTACATTGTTCTATTAAATAATTACATACATTACACATTTCACACATAAATAAGAAAAAAAAATTATGAAAGAAAATTCTCAATTCTCCTATACCATTTTCCAACCCCCATAAATCTCCAGAAATAACCAAGAAAAAAAAACCTTAACAAAAAATTGAAAATTACATGGAAGAGTAAGGAGTGACATTAGGAGTAGCACCACCACCACCGCCACCGCGATAAGGCGCAGTTGCAGCATTAGTAGCAGTAGCAGTAGTAGTGTTGTTAGCAGTGACCGTGTCTCCGTGGGCGAGGCAGCCGCCGGGCAATTTCCTCTTGGGTTTCGCCTCTTGCAGCATGGACACTACGTCTCTCATGGAGGGCCGATCCCCTGGGTTGCGGCTGGTGCAAAGCAACGCTATCCTCAACACCAACATCATCTCTTCCCTAACCCCACCACACGATGCGCCCGCGTCCTTATCAAGCACCTCTATCATCCCGCCTTCTTTGCCTTTCTTTATCTTGTTTCTCACCCAGTCCACTATGCTGTTCCCTTCCCCGTACGCCGCTTCCACCGATCTCCTCCCGCTCACTATCTCCATCAACACCACCCCGTAGCTGTATATATCGCTCTTCTCGTCTACTTGCAACGTGTACGCGTATTCTGCATGCATACGCCACTATCAATTATTTATATTATTATCATCCTAAAAAAAAATATTTTCTTTTTATGATGTTATTTTTGAAAAAGAAAAGTCAAAAAGGATTGGAGGGAACGAAATCAAAAAAGAAAAAGTCAAAAGCAGACAGATGCGGAACAGTGCGCACATCGTCGAAACAGTAAAGACAACCGCGCATGCGCGCGTACCGCACTCCGAAGCTCATTTTAGCAGCATTATCAGATAGCGACATGTTAACTAAACAAAAAGGAGGTAAAATTCCTTTTAAAAAAAAAAATTAAATTCGTTCACTAAAATGCGCCAGCTTACCAGGCGCAATGTAGCCGTAGGAACCGGCGATGACGGACATGGACTCGTCGGCCTCGATGAGCTTAGCTACCCCAAAATCAGCCACTCTGGCCTCCATCTCACCGTCCAACAGAATGTTCCCGGACTTGACGTCTCGGTGCACAATAACAGGGTCGCAGTCATGGTGAAGATAACATATACCTTGTGCTACGCCTAATGCTATCTTGTACCGTGTGCACCAATCAGCCACTAAATTCTCTCCCTTGTTCTTCCCGTGCAACAAATCGTCCAAGCTCCCGTTCGGCATGTACTCGTAAAGCAACAACGTGGTTTCGTTGTTGCTACAACATCCTAACAGGCGCACGATATTACGATGTCTCACGTTACCTAAAACCTCGACCTCAGCCAAAACCCCTCCTCTTCGTCTCCGTACCGTCTCCTTCTGCTTGCTCCACAGCTTCTTCACCGCTATGATCTCGCCACCTGGCATCTCCGCCTTGTACACTGTTCCAGTGGACCCCATTCCTATTATCTTATCCGTAGTCGATATGCACTCCGCCACGTCATCCGCCGTGAAATTCAACCGCTGGAATGCTGTTAGCTTCCATGGCCCGGGTTTCTTCTGGTCGGACACGAATCGCCGGGCGTAGTTTGCGCGGAAGCACCTGCTGCCGGCGATGAGGACTAGTAGACCAATTCCGAACGCCGCTGCTACTATCCACACGACTGCACCGGCTGTCTTCTTGGGCTGCTGCTGCCGGAACCGATCGTCTGAGTCGTTGATCTCGGAGTTCCCGTCGGAGCTCCCGGGGCATGGCTTTGCGAGGATTTTTCCACAGAGGCCTTTGTTGCCTGTGAATGACGACGGGTGCAAGCTCGAGAAGGTCGAGCTGGACATGGGAATTGGTCCTGTCAGAAGATTGTAGGAGACGTTGAAGTTCTCCAATGTCTTGCAACCATCAAAGTTCGTAGGGATTGAACCGGTTAGAAGATTATGAGAGAGATCGATGTCGGTGATGGAAGGTAGAGTTGAGAGCTCCCATGGAATTATCCCGGTGAGAGAGTTATGACGGAGGTTCAGAGATAGAAGCTTTTGGCAATGTGAGATGTCCCATGGAATGCTATCACCTAATGAATTACCTTCAAGTTCGAGCTTATATAAACTTCGACAACCTTTGAAATCTGGAATCTTTCCGGTAATGTTGCTGAAGCTAGCTGAGAAAATTTGGAGACTTGGTGCACTCCATATGTTGTCCGGCAATCCGGTAATAAGAGGGTTCTGAGAGATGTTCAATAATGCTAGTTTCGGAGAATTGCCGAGATCTCTTGGGATTTCTCCGGTGAACTTATTGATGCTGATGTCCATGTAGGTTAGATTAGGCAAGAAACCGAAACCGGGAGGAATAGGGCCGGTGAATTTGTTGTCTTCGATTCTAAACCTGAACAAAGAAGTGCAGTTTGCAAGAGATGATGGAAGTAGGGAATCGAACTTGTTGGAGAAGAGAATGAGCTTAAAAAGCTGGTTTCCGAGGCAAAGATTCGGAGGAAGCGAACCGGAAAGCAAATTTGACGAAACATCGAGCTTCTGCAACTTCATATTCGTCCCCAGCTTCTCCGGTAGGGGCCCGGTGAGCGAGTTGTTCCAAAGCATTAAGATTTCGAGATTTGGAAGTTCACCGATTCCTGTTGGTATTTCACCGGAGAGATTGTTCGCTAATAAACTTAACACAGTGAGCTCCTTTAACTGAGAAAGAACATCCGGAATCTTGCCGGAAAGCCAATTATCTGACAAGTCAAGCTCTTTCAGTGCTCTCAAATTCGAATACTCCACCGGTATTTCGCCCCAAAACCGGTTCTTGAACAGAAGTAACGATTCCAGTGCAGTTAAATTCCCAAGTTCAGGCGGTAAAACACCGGACAAATTTGCGAAAGAAACGTCCAAGTATTGGAGATTCGGTAAGGACCCTAGTTGTGGAGGGAGCCCACCAGAGAATAAGTTGTAGCCTATCTCCAAATGCTGGAGCTGAGTCAAAAACGCTAATTCTGCTGGAATTGTACCGTTTAATTGATTCCCGGCCAAATGCAAGTACTTTAACCCCTTCAAACCACCATAACTTGGCGGAATACTTCCTCCAAAGTAACTCCCCCCAAGATTGATATGTTCAAGATACCTTAGTCGAACGATTCCGCCTGGCAATGGACCAATGAAGCTGTTGCTATAAGCATCAAAAGTTTTCAGGAATCTAAGCTTGGAAATCCCAGGTGGGAAACCAGAATTGAAATTGTTGTGACTGATATCAAGAGAAACAAGAGATTCTAATTCAAAAATGGAGGTTGGCAAAGGCCCGACAAAGGCGTTTGTACTGAGATTCAAGTAGTTCAAGTGAGACAAGTTGCGGATTTCTGAAGGTATAGACCCAGAAAGGTTTCTGTTGGAAAGATCAAGAGAGATGACACGTCCGGTTGTGGGATCACATGAAACACCAGTCCAAGAACACCAAAGCTGTTTAGAGAGAAAATCAGAGTGCTCAAGTAGTGCAGTTTTGACATCCCAATCTTGGAAAGAAGAAAGTGGGTCTTTGAGAGAGATTTTCAAGGAGAGAAGAGAGATGAGCTGGGGAGGTAATGCTGCAGATGAAACCATGAATTGTGGAGCATTTGTACTGATGATCATCATCAACAAGTAGTAGTAGTAGAAGAAGGAGGAAGAAGATGAAGAAGAAGAAGAGGAAGAGGTGATGAGAAAAGGGAAAGTAGTTGACATGTTCTTTTGCGTATTGTTGGGATGGGAGAAGATGGAAGGAAATGAGGTTTTTTTAGATTATTTGGAGAGTTGGATTCAAGTGAAGATAGATTTTGATTGATGATGAAAGAGATGCTTTTGGATAGTGTTGGGTGCAGAGGGTGTTTCATGATGATTGTGTCCTTGGATTTGTGAAGAAAGAAACCGCAATTGGAAATGTACTCATTCCTCTCTCTCTCTCTCTCTCTCTCTCTCTCTCTCTCTCTTTCTCTCTCTCTCTCTCCCTTTATATATATCTATAAATATGTTTTTATATTCTGCCACTTGTGGCCAATATTCATACATATTTACATTGAATAACCTGTCAAAAAAAAAAAAAAAAATAGGTAGGTATATACTGGGATACTTACATTCTTTTCAACATTATATTTCTATATTTGCTGATGTAGCTAGGCACTTCTTCCAACAGTTGCTCTTTGACATTTGTCAGCTCTGTCTGTTTATGTGTGTGTATTTTACTAACAAAAGGACACAAGGGTCATTCGCCGGATCCGAGAAAGTATTTCAGTGGAGACGTCAGGTTTTCTTATTTTGTGAACTAAAGTATGATCTTTGTTGTTTTTCAAGATAAAGTGAAAGGTGGTATCTGCAGACCAGATCATTGGATGGATCCACACCGCCAGCTGAACTGTATATCTGACCCTCAAGAGCAGGATTAAATCTTATTATTAATTTAACAGAAGTGTTGAATACTTTGTTATTGTTATATTCTTTTAATATTTATAATTTTTAAATAAATAGGTGTATGTTTCAGAATGTGTATCATTTGTTCATTTTAAAAATTGTTGCATATAGTCACTTTAACATTTTTTCTAATTTATTTTATTAATGGGTATCATTACAGACATTAATTAATGAATTTTTTTTAATTATTGTAATAGATTAAAAACATGCTGCAAAGATTAGGAAGCTTAACTAGAAGCTTGATCTTGAAAGGATTCACTCACAAAATTGAAGAACAAATCACCTTCTCATTTCAAAGATATTAGAAACAGAATACAACCTCTCTATTTATACTGTAAAACATGAACCTGATTAATTAAAAAACATCTCGTGTATAGCAACATAAACTCTAATTAACTAACTACTACCAACTACTTTGCTGTCACGAAAACATAAACTATTACTGGAAAACAAAGCATCGCCTCTAACAGAAAAACAGAGCATCGCCTATACATTCCTTAAATCCTCCCCCCTTCTCTCAAACTCAGCAAGGAACATGACAAATGCTGAGTTTGGAATGAAAAGAATGAAATAAGGAAGAAGATAACACCTTTACAAATCCATGTGCAACCTGAGCTTACGTAGGAACATGAACCACACTAATCTCCTTGCACACCACCTTTTCTCGAACAAAGTATAAATCCAGTTCAATATGCTTAGTGCACGCATGAAGAATAGGATTTGTAGATAACAAGACAACACTCAAATTGTTACAATGAAGAATTAGTATTGAAGATTGATGCAAATATAATTCTCGCAACGACCACTTTAACCACACAAGTTTAGCTGTAACATTTGCCATACTACGATACTTAGCCTTTGTTGAAGATCTAAATAACGTGGATTGCTTCTTAGATTGCCAAGTTATCAAGTTTTCTCCCAATGAGACGCAACAACATGAGGTTGGGCGTCTATCATCTACATCTGCCCCTCAATCTGCATCACAAAATGTAGTTAGAGTAAAACAGTTGACAGGTTTAAGATGAAGGCTCAAATCCATAGTTCCAACTAAGTATCGTAGAATCATTTTAACTGCTTGCCAATGAATTTGTAACAAATTTTGCATAAATATGCAAACTTTATTAACAAAAAAAGCAATCTCAGGACATGTAATGGTTACATATTGTAAAGCCCTCGTAGTTGAACGATATAATTGCACATCTTCTACTAGAACTGACCTTCTTTATTGAGAAGTACACCACTAACCATGGGTGTGGCTGCTGGTTTAACAAATTGCATCTTTGTTTTGGATAGAAGATCCAAAATGTACTAGGTTGAGAAAGAATCAATCCACCAGCTACTTGTTTAACATGAATGCCAAGAAAACAAGACAGAGCTCCCAAATCCTTCAAAGCAAATTGTGAATTCACTTTTTGTATCAAGGATGTAATCTGAGTCATGCTGCTACCCGTAATAATTATGTCATCTACATAAACGAGTAGATAAAGAACAGAAGAAGGAGATCTTCGAATGAACAAGGACTGCTTATTCATTGCAGACACAAACCCAAGATCAAGTAACACCATATCCAGCTGTTCAAACTACGCTCAGGGTGCCTGTTTTAAGCCAAGAGGTTGCATCATATAAACTTCTTCATGCAAAACACTATTAAGAAAAACATTATTAATATCTAATTGATGGATTGACCATCCGTATGTTAAAACAATAGATAATACCACTCTAATGGTCATATGTTTCACCACTAGACTAAAAGTTTCAATATAATCAAAACCTGGTTGTTGATGAAAACCTTTAAAAACGAAGTGAACCTTGTAACGACTAATAGTTCCATTAGGATTCTCCATCACCTTAAACATCCACTTACAACCAATGACATGCTTATTAGGTGGCAATTCAACTAAAGACCAAGTTTTAGTCCTTTCAAAAGCAAGAAGCTCATCAGCCATCGCAGCAACCCAATGCTTATGTTTAAGTGCCTCAAATACAACAAAAAGGTTCTCTAACTGCTACAAATACTCTTGGCTTAAACACCCCTACTTTACCACGAGTGATCGTAAGATGCGAAGGTATCACGGACTGCAATGGTGTAGTCAATTGAACTTCAAAATCTACACCCTCATTTGAAGCTATAGAAGGACCCAAATTCATACTTGAAGTAGGTGCACATGCTACTATATCAGAATCAGAAGTGTGTTGTGCTACAGTATCAGGTTGGGCACTAGATTTAAAAGTAGATGAAGAAGACATCACATGGGGGATCACAGTTGTTGTAGAGGAAGAACCATGAGCAGAAGACTTCACAGAAATAGGCGGAGTACTTGAAGCAAATGAAAAAGTGGATTCATCAAACTGAAAGTCTCTTGATATGTAAATAGTACCAGAAGGAGAGAGGCATTTATACCCTTTATAATCGAAGCTATAACTAATAAATGTTCACTTCAGAGAGCAAATATTCAATTTATGCTTATGATAGGGTCGCAAATTGGGATAACAGATAGAACCAAAAACTCTCATCTTAAAAAAATTGGGCTTAACCTTGAACAACAACTCAAGTAGAGAAACAATATGCAACCCTGTAGATGGTAATCTGTTAAAAATATAGACAACAGTACAAAAAGCTTCATCGCAATAATGTAATGGCATAGTAGCATGAGCAAGTATAGCTAAGCCATGATCAACAATAGTATGATGCTTCTTTTCAGCAACACCATTTTGTTCACTTGTGTATGGACAAGATACACGATGAACAAAACCATTAACTTTAACAAAGTCCTTAAACACTCGATACTCACCACCCTAATCAGTTTAAATCATCTTTAACCTGCAACCAAATTGCAACTTAGCTTGTGCTTTGAAGATAAAAAATGTCTTGAACACTTCAGATTTATTTCAGAGTAAATAAATCCATGTGAACTTAGAAAAGGCATCCATGCAATGAACATAGTATCGATAATCATTTAAAGATATTTCATATGCTAGACCCCAAATATCAGAATACACAAGCTCCAAAGGACTATGATAAACAGTTTGAGAAATAGGAAAAAGGCATTTTATGAAGTTTTCCAAGTGTACAAGCTGAACAAAAAGAATGATACTGACTAGGTAGTTTCAGATTATAGGAACCCAAAACATCAGAGACTGTTTTCTTTGAAACATGTCCTAGATGACAATGCCACAGGTCAAAACTATGAAGTTCTTTATTAGAAACTGATTTATCTACTTTAATAATATACAACTAAAATCACACTTATTATCATTCGAATCAACACCACCACCAACATATTTCATGCCAACATCTTTAGTTAACAAAGCTTGAGCTGAACCAAAATTGTTATCAGCTATCTCAGCTAATGCACAACCTGAAGCACTAGCCATTAGTCTGCTATCAAACTTGTGTAGACCATTCTCAAGTCTCCCCACCAGGAGTATCTGGTGAGACAATTGATCTTTCACAAAATATTCATAAGGATGAAACTCAAAATAAACATTATTATCTGTAGCAAATGTGGAAACACTGATTAAATTCCTTGTAATAGAAGGGACATACAGCAGATTAGAAAGAATAAACATCTTAGAATTGTCAAGAGATGGAAAAGAAGAATGTCCAATGTGAGAGATGGACAAACCTGATCCATCTCCAACCAACACCTTATCAGGACTGTTGTAATCATTGCTGAACATAAGATTTGAGGAATCAAAGGTAACGTGATTTGTTGCTCCTGAATTTGGATACCAATTTGAGTCCCTAGTAGGTGAGTATGAAGAAAATTTTATCTCTAAAACACAAGGATAATCAACTTCAAAGTTTTGTGTTAGCATAGCTTGAGCAGGAGATTCGGTTGAAACTGTCATGCCACTGAAATTTTTATCAAATCGATGGAAGCAATTTAATGCAATGTGACCAAATTTACCACAAACTTGACATTGCGGTTGACTGTTACCATCTGTATAACCGCCTCTTGAATTTGCAAAACATCCTCTCAAGAAACCTCTTCTGTTCAGAGCAGGAAATGATCCACCATGAAAAGAAGGAGGTCTTGGAAAAGAACCTCTAGAACTAGGTACTGAATATGGTCGAACAACAACAACTAGAGGTTGCTTATTATTATTTAATAGATTCACACTTACATCAGCGTTAAGAGCCTTATTATGCTTCTCGATCCGAGATTCTTGAGCAAGTAATTAATAATGTTTCGATCTCAAGAACTGAATATGCATCAGCTCAAGATGAAATAAATACAACGAATGGATCATATTCATTAGGTAGAACATAAAAAATTGCATCAATATGATCTTTTTCAGAGAGAACATAACCAACAACATAATCAACTGGTGCTAATATGTAACACCCCGCCTCTCAGTTCCCATCTTCCACGTCATCTGATGGTTCAACTCTCTTTAATCAAAAATCTTTGGATGCCCAAGAAACGGGCCCGTGCTACATTTTCTTCTTCTTGGACCCAAATCCATTAGGGTTCCTGTGTATATTATTCTATGTACAAAATGACATCATGGTAAATAATATTCTTCATTTATTCATTCGAAAACTCCGAGTACAACAATCCATTACAGCGAAAAATAAATTCAAAGTTGAAATACATGATTTAGCTTGGGTCAATGCGCCCTACATTGAAATAAATAAAAATTTTCAATAGATAAATCTTCTCGTAAGCTGATTAATTCCCTGAGATGTGAGAAATAGGGGGTGAACTAAAAAGCCCAGTGAATCATTTCATCTATTTAATCTATTATTTCAACCAAACAATGCAAGCATATCAAACACTTTTAGAGATTAATTCGATTCAACCAATATATTATTTCAGTCATAATTTAGACCGAACGGGAATAACCTTTGTGCTCCAGATCTAGGGAAATAAATCAATTCTGAAACTCAAGCTCATCTCTAGTGGGATCATTCTTGAAACCCGTTCCATTCTGATGTCAGTATTGACAGCTAGTTCCAATTCTACATAAAACACAGAAAGTCCTCGTATCGATACATGGTTGAAATCTTATTTAATCTAATTTTTGTGTGCAAGAGCATAGTAAATAAATATTTCAACAATAATTAAACATACTAACAATATAACATCTTAAATTAACAGAAGCACAAATTTTCGATTTCTGATGTAGAAGATCGTACAAGACGCAACTACAGAGCATACTCTCTCAAACAGGAAAAACGACTTTCGATTTCTAATGTAAAAGATCGTACAAGACGCAACTACAAAGCATACTCTCTTGGTCATGAGCAACATGATAATTGAATGACATAAATGCAAAGAATAAAATCAAACTAATAAACAAGCAAATGTTATCTAAATCAAAATAATAAATTAAAAGAAAAGAAATAAACTCAACTCGAGATCGCTTCCTAAATTCTTTGTAGCACTTCGTTACTACTACTTTGCGAACTATTTAGAATAGCTCAAGCAAAGAAGAACTAGAACTAAGGTTCCCAAGAAGGAAGCAAAGAGAGAGAGAGCAAGAAAAATTTTCAACTCTTGTCTTTGGGATGAATGAAATGGGTGGAGTAAGGGGGCTTATATAGGGCTTTCTTCCAACTAGTGTTTCTATCTTTCCAATGTGGGACTATCATTTGCTACATATGTATACCTTAACATCACACCAAACGAGATATTTCATTCATGAATGCATTTCCTTTAT
>JAJIYU010016400.1:0-12181 GCA_030144865.1 Tinospora cordifolia | reverse complement strand
GTTCATGCTCACAACCAATCTTCATAGCTCCCCCAAACTTCTTCATTACATGCACTCCACATTGTACTCATATGTACACTCATACAAAAGTCAAAAGTTCAGCTATCATTGACAATACTGAAATACTAATAAATATAACTCATTTTTTTCTTTCTTTTCTTTTTTACAAAATAAAAGTTGAAACGAAAACTGAAAACATATGTATTTCAATATTAGCATCCCCTCCTTCTTTCACATAATCAGAATAGATAGTATTAAAACTATGAGTGCACACAAATAGGTTTAACTGAGATATTCATAAAAAGGATAGAATGTTTACATAATGTTTAGGTTCAGAACAAGAAAATAGGTTTTAAGGCTCAAAATTGGTTACAAATGATTAGAAATGCTGGGACTGGCCTTTAGGCTATGACTCAAAAAATGATGGCCTACTTCATTTCCCTCCTATAGTCATTCTTGAGTAGTGTTCAAGACGGATTTGATTATTTTAAGATTCCGTGGGAAATTCACTCTATTTGTGGTTTGGTTTCTACTCCTCACTTTCTCAGTCTTTAGAGTCTCAATCTACTTAAGACTACAGAGATCTGTCAAGGTAAAATTTTAGACAAACCAATCACACAAACTGTTAGAATATACCCTAGTTCTTTGTTTCATCATACTAGAGGAATTTTCAATTGTCATAGGTTACTCAGTGAAAATTTTCAAAAATATGGCATGGATCTAGCCTAAGTGACATCTATATGCTCTATATGCTCTATATGCTCATGTCCGAACTCTAAATAGATAATCCTAAGATCTAAATGTCATGAAATGATTGCAATAATATTTATATATATGATATGCCCATGAATACATGCACTTTAGAGAAAAACAATGTAGCACGCAATATATAAAATAAAGGTAATATAAGAAGAAGTTCTTCAATGCATACTCCCAAACTTAAATTGTGCCTTGTCCTCAAGAGCACACTTTTACGTTCACACACACATGGAGGATCAGCATAAGCACAGGCACCCACGCACATACTCATAACCCTGTTCGGAACAAAAAGAAGATGAGCATTAAAGAAACATTAACTAAAAATGCATGCTTCTTTTTTTTATGTAAATGCATGCATGCATAAGAAATTAAATTAAATTAAAATAAAATAAAAGGAAATAAACCAAAAATAAAAACTAATGGGTTGCCTCCCACTCAGCGCTATGTTTAACGTCGTTAGCTCGACGTGGATACGGGTCAACCAAAGCCCAATTTGTTGATTTTCACAAACACTTTGGCTTTTGGCAACGCTTGCTTTTTGTTGTCTGGTGGCCACATATGTTTCGGTAGTTGTTCATGTGACTGCCTATCCAGAAATGGTTGTGCATCAAGTAGCTCAGCAATGGTGTAGTAACGCTTCTGGCATGCTTTGATTACTTCCTTATGCTGATCTTGAACACTTTCAGAAGACAGATTTATCAGCAACTGTTCCTCTTTACTATTGAAATTCGGCACACTTTCCTCCAAAGCTAGTACCACAAGCTGCTCTTCTTCAGTCATGACTTCAGGGAATGTCAATGAACGGGAGATGCTTCCCACCAACTCATCTTGTGAACTGAGCGCTTCAACTGCTTTGCCAATGCAAGAATTGAGGCTTTCAACTCTGTTGCACTCATGCATGTCGCTCGGATATTGCATTGCCTTGTAAAGATTAAAGATTACCTTTTCATCATGAACTCTCAAAGTTAACTCTCCTTTGTGTACATCAATAAGAGCATGCCCGGTAGCCAAAAAGGGTCTCCCAAGGATGAGTGGTATCTCACAATCTTCCTCCATGTCTAGAATCACAAAGTCCACCGGGAATATGAACTTGTCTACTTTAACTAACACATCTTCAACCACTCCTTTGGGGTATGTTAAAGAACTATCAAGTAGTTGGAAAGTAATGTTTGTTGGCTTGATTTCTGTCATTCCGAATCTCTTGCACACAGCTAAAGGCATCAAATTTATGCTTGCTCCCAGATCACATAATACTTTCTCAAAGATTTCATTCCCAATATTGCAAGGTATGGTGAAACTACCTGGGTCCTTCAGCTTTTGAGGAAGCTTCTATTGTAATATGGCACTGCATTCTTTCGTGAGCTTGACGGTTTCAAAGTCTTCCAGCTTCTTTTTCTTTGACATGATCTCCTTCATGAACTTCGCATAGTTTGGCATTTGTTGCAAAGCTTCAGCAAATGATATGTTTATATGGATTTTCTTAAACATATCCAAAAATTTAGCAAACTGGTCATCTATCTTCTTTTTTTTTGAAATCTTTGCGGAAAAGGTAAAGGTAGAGTTTCAGAAATTTGGATATCTTGACTTACTCTTCCTTTTGCCTTTCCTTGTGCTGGTGCTGAATCTTCATTTTGATTTGTGGATGCTTCTGACTCGTCTTTCTCCTTGCAAGCTTCTTCTTGTGCTTCTTTAGGTAGTACATTCAGATTGGGAGGTCCTGCTACTTCTTTACCGCTTCTTGTAATGATTGCTTTACAGCTCTCCTTCGGATTGACTTGAGTGTCGCTTGGAAAAGAGCTTCGCTACTGGGTTGACACTAGTTGAGCCAACTATCCCACTTGTGTTTCCAAATTCTTAACGGTCGCATTGATGTTTCCAACTTGAAGTTCAATTCCAGAAACTCTAGTATCATTCTTATCAACCCGGCTTGTCAACTCCTTAAAGAATCTTGTATGCATACCCATCATTTCATCAATTTTCTCCTCCAAGGATGGCTTCTTTTCTTGCAAAAGCTGTTGGTTGACAAAACCTGGAGGCATCTAAGCATTTCTGTTGTTTGCATATGAGAAATTTTCATGGTTCCTCATACCTGGATGATAATATTTAGGGATATTATACCCTCCAACTGATGCTTGGTACTGGTTGAATCCATTCAATGCGTTCATCTGTTCAATTGAGGCTTCTCCATGATACATTGATTTACTACCTTCAGCTATTGAGTACACTTGTTGATGCTGTTGAAGTTGCGATCCACCATTTTTTTTCTTCCACCAAATTCAGCCTATGAATCATTACTGCAATTTGGGCATGTAAAGCATTAATCTCATCAACTTCATGAATTCCCACTCTTTTGACTGCTCTCTTTCAGCACCATGCCCATAGGCATTGGCTGCCATGTCTTCAATAAGTTGGGTTGCCTCCGTGGTTGATTTTCCTATTAAAGATCCCCAGCTTGCTGAATCAACCAATGCTCTTGTAGGTGGTGTGAGTCCACTGTAAAACATCTAAATTTGCAGCCAAGGTAGGTATCCATGTTGTGGGCAACACCTGAGTAAATCTTTAAATCGTTCCCATGCCTCATATATTGATTCAAACTTAGATTATTTAAAAGAGCTTATTTCCCCTCGCAGCTGGTGCACTTTTGCCTGTGTGAAGTACTTTTGAAGAAATCTCTATCCCATCTCTTCGTAAGTAGTAATACTTCCCGGAAGCAGGGTTTGAAGCCAGCTCTTAGCTTTATCCCTTAAAGAGAAGGGAAATAATCGAAGTCGAAGCTGATCTTCGGTCAGTCCATGGATCTTTACCGTGTCGCATATCTCCATGAATGAGTTTAGATGCACCATAGGGTCTTCCACAACTGATCCTTCGAACTGTTGTTGCTGCACCATTGTGATCAAGGATGGCTTTAACTCGAACGTGTTTGCATTAATGGGCATCCTTGCTATTCCGGAATAATTGTTATTCAAAACAGGTTTAAAGAAGTCTCGCAATGGTGCTTCTCCGTTGTTACCGCATCCCGAACTTCGGCTTTCAGCCATGTTTGCAGCACGTTCTAGGGCCTCCAACCTAATCTGGCTGATTGTTTTTAGCAAATCTGGATCTTGTGTATCAAAATGATGTTCACTAATACACGCCTGAAACACACAAGAACAAAAGATCAAGTGTAATGGTAATAGCAAATATATTAATTGATAAGAAAAACTATTGTCTTGAAGAAATCTAAATCAAAATCAACTAGTATTAAGATAAAACAATCACACCGTTGAATCCCCGGCAACGGCGCCAAAAACTTGTTAGCAAACCCGCAAGTATACGAGATCGCAGCAGTAATATCCGGAAAGTCCGGGTATCATCCTCAGGGAATATTAATGGTGATTGAATTTTCTTCAACACCAAAGTTGGTAAAGATCTCAATTTTATCAAGACAAGATTAAAAATGATTAAATTGATTAAAACTCAGAAAATACGGTAAACAAGATGAAAATAAATTGTAAAATTCAGTAGAGAAACATGTCTAGGATAATGATAGTCTCCACATAGTTTGTAAATCCTGATTATGTTGTTGGTCTTAGCAAATCTATGAATTATAGCATCTATGATTGAAACCCTTTCCCAAGGTGTTTCAACACTCACTAGCATTGTTTCGTTAAACCCTCTCCCAAGGCGTTCACTTGACAACCTAAGTGTTTGTGTTCATAATCCCTGTGCAATTCCCTAGATTGGTCAACAATCTCTGATCAATCAACTAGTCTAGGTCCAGATTGTGATTTCCATATTTTAAACTTCTCCACCCAAGATAGAGTAAAATACCAGGTTCGATATATCTATGGCCAGTAGATATAAAGCTTTACATCTACACAATAAGGAATAGACTCTAGTAACCAACAAACACAATCATTCATCACAAACTATGCTTTGAACAATCATATCCCAGACATTAGAAGTAATTAGCTCAACATAGAAATGAAGGAAGACATCAAATAAGATTCAAATAGATAAATCATACTCAATTCTGTTTACACACTTCAATTGTATTAGAAATCAACCTCTGAATCCCTGAAGCTATCACAGAATGCTCCCTTCCTTGTTTCTTCAGTCTGCTCCTCTTGTGTGTTGAGTCCTCACTCTGCAATTCTCTTTTGTGTTTCTCTCCATCAACTGCGGTCATCTATGTGTAGACCGCGGTCACCAATTCTCTACATATCTCTGCATATTCTCTGCATAATCAAGCTTTCGGGTGACCGCGGTTATCAGATTATGGACCCTGGTAACCAGAATCACATATGGGCTTAACAACATCAATCACCTAGGTCACCAACTCAATTACCTAGGTCATCAACTCAATGACCTAGGTCAACACAATGACCTAGGTCATCAACACAATGACATAGGTCATTAACTCAATGACCTAGTCGTCAATGACCTAGGTCATCATTGTTTTGTGCATCTTCATAGCTTTTCTGGTGACCGCAGTCATCCATGTGTGGACTGTGGTAAGTATGTTATATACTGGTGCTGATCTTTAGTTCAGACTGCAATATTCAGTTTATTGTACTGCGGTCTTCTGGTTTTTGTTTCGTTTACCACGGTCGGTGTTGCCGACTGTGATCATTATTGACTTTTTCTCATTTTTGGTTATTTTCAACTCCTCGCGTGCTCCTATTCCTACTCTAGTTCATTCTAAACCTGCACAAATATTGAAAACCTTTCTTGGACATTATATTCATATAAAATGTTAGAAATAACATTAAATCATGCTAAAATGATGCAACAATGCTCTAAATGCATATTATACTAAATATAAGCAAATACAATATATTTTCTATTATACTAATGCACATTATACATAAAATACGTATAATATAATTAATCTGCTATGCAACTAACATTCAGCCTATGGGTCATTGTTGCTATTTGGGCATGCAAGGCACTGATCTCGTCAACTTCATGAATTTCCACTCTCTTAGCTGTACTTCTTTCCGTACCATGTCCATAAGCATTAGCTGCCATGTCTTTAATCAGTTGAGTTGTCTCTGTGGTTGATTTCCCCATCAAAGATCCTCCACTTGCTGAATCTACCAATGCTCGTGTAGGCGGTGTAAGTCTGCTATAAAACATCTGAATTTGAAGCCAAGGTAGATAACCATGTTGTGGGAAATGCCTTGTAAGTCTTTAAATCTTTCCCAAGTCAAACTCAGATTGTTTGAAAGAACTTATCTCCCCTCGCAGTTGATTCACTTTGGTTGGTGTAAAGTATTTTTGTAAAAACCTTTGACCCATCTACTTCTCGGAAGCAAGGTTTGCAGCTAGCTTTTTGCTTTATCCTTTAAGGAAAAGGGAAATAATCTCAGCCTAAGCTGATCTTCAGTTACTCCATGGATTTTTACAGTATCACATTTCTCCATGAATGAGTTTAGATGTACCATTGGGTCTTCGATAGCTGAGCTTCCAAATTGTTATTGCTGCACCATGGTGAACAAGGATGGTTCCAACTCAAAAGTATTTGCATTAATGCGTGTCCTTACTATTCCTGAGTAATTGTTGTTCAAAATAGGTTTAAAGAAGTCTCGCAATGGTGCTTCCCCATTATTACCAACACCTGAACTGCTGCTTTCAGCTATGCTTGATGCACGCTTTTGAGCCTCCAACCGAATCTGACTAATTGTCTTCAGCAAATCTGGATCAAAGGTGTCACAAGGGTGTTCACTCTTACAAGCCTAAAACACACAAACGCAAACAGATTAAGTGTATTCAATGTATTTGTTAGTTGCACAGTAAACTAATTATATTAAAGGTATTTTGTGTATAATATGCATTAGTGTAATAGAAAATGTAGTGTATTTGCTTATATTTAGTATAATATGCATTTAGAGCATTGTTGCATCATTTTAGCATGATTTAATGTTATTTTATATGAATATACTGTCCGAGAAAGGTATTCAATGTTTGTGCAGGTTTAGAATGAACCGGAGTAGGAATAGAAGCACGCGAGGAGTTAAAAATGGCAAAAAATGAGAAAACGTCAGCAATAAGGAATGCATCAGCAAATGAACAAAATCAATAACAAAGACCAGAAGACCGCGGTGCAATAAACTGAAGATTGCAGTCTGAACCGAAGACCAGCCAAGAAGACAAGGTACTGGTGACCGCGGTCCACACATGATGACCACGGTCACCAGAACGCTAAGAAAATGCACACAAAAGTGGTGATCGCGGTCCACCTATGATGACCGCGGTCACCAGAGAGATAATAAGACGAAGAAAAAAGGGTGACCGCGGTCCAAGGATTAGTGACTGCAGTCACCAGAATTGTGCAACATTGGTGACTGCGGTCCATGCTTTGGTGACCGCGATCACAAAAGTTTGATGTGTATTTACGTTGTTCTGGTTACCGCGGTCATCACTCTATGGACCGTGGTCACCAGAGTAAATTCTGCACAGAAACAGGCAGACACAGATCCAGGAATTGGGCAGTGCTTTCTGGGTGTTGTACAAAAGTCATTGACCGCGGTCATGGACCGCGGTCACTCACCCAAATTGTGCATATATTGTGATTTCTAGGGCAAATTGAAGAGGGGGGACAAATTTTGAAGGAACTAGAGGGCTGGACGGGCTAAAACAGAGCAAAGAGGGAAGACAAAAAAGAATTGAAGATCAAGATCCAAGAGTTGAGTATGTTTATTTGTAATCTTAATTCTTTGATGTGTGGACTTTTAATCATGTCCAGCTAGCTTTATTTTAAATCTAAGATGTAAATCTAGATTGTAGAATCCTGATGTTCTTGTTTTGATTAATCTATTTTTGAGATTTTGTTTTATAATTTGGATGCTTAATGCTTTCTTTTTATTGGCCATAAAAAGGATGATTATAGAATGTTAATCTAACTCAGGAGAGAGGATTAATAATCTAAAAATCAAATTATAGACTTAGATCAATCAATTGACTGGGAGGTTGTTGATTGCCTAGGAGGTTGCACGTTATAATTGTGTTTAATGCATTAGACTATTTACTGTACGCCTTGGGAGAGGGTATTAGTGAGTAGAATAATAGGTGTTAAGGCACTTCGGGAGATGGTTTTGATAACTAGTGCTAGAACCTACAAAACAAAGGAATCTGATTAATTGAAACAGGAATTGAAGGTGATCACAAGAAAGTTTACTATCCTAGATAATTAATCTAAAGAGTTTTCATTATTTTACTTTCCAGTTTTACATTTGACTGTTTTTAGAAATTTCATTATAATTCTCAAACAATCGAATTTGTAGCTTTAATAAAGTTTAAATCGATAGTAAATTGGGATTTAAGATAGTTGGTTTTATACGTTCCCTGAGCTGAGGACGATATCCGGTCTCACTGGTATTACTATTGCTATGCCGTTCACTTGCGGGGTTGCTAACAATATTCTTGAGTAATGATAAGATAAATCAATTAATAAGTAATAATAAAATAAAATATCATGTTGACTAAAACCAACCAAATTCGACTGCTTTTAAAAACACTAACAACGTTTATTCCCTGGCAACAATGCCAAAAACTTGTTAGCAATCCCGCAAGTGTACAGGATCGCAATAGTAATATCTGGTAAGTCCAGGTATCGTCGTCAGGGAACAAGGGTTGCTTTTGATTTTTTTAATAGCAGAGTTACTAATGATTACAGTTTTATCAAGACTAGATTGAATGTGATTCAGTTAATTTCAAAACTAGAAACAGTTTTAGACAAAGTTGATGATAAATTTGAAGAATTCAATAGAAAAGCATGTCTAAGATAATGAATGTCGCCGCATAGTTTGCAAATCTTCGTTGTACTTATGAATTAGCTAATCTATGAGTTATAGCATCAATGATTGAAACCCTTTCTCAAGGTGTTTCAACACTCACTAGATTTGTTTCGTCAAACCCTCTCCCGAGGCGTTCACTTGACAATCTATGTGTTTAGTCTGACAATCCCTATGCAACTCTCTAGATTGGTCAACAATCTTCCGATCAATCAACTGGTCTAGGTCCAGATTGTGATATCCATCTTTTAGGCTTCTCTCCCGAGATAGACTAAAAGATTAATTTCAATACATGTATGGCCAGTAGACATAAGGCATTAAATCTACACAACAAGGAATAGAATTTATAGCCCAACAACTACAAGTAGATATTACAAACCATTCTTTGAACAATCACATCCGAGATAATAAAATTGATTATCTAGACATGAATGTAAATGAAATCATAGAATTAAATTCAAATAAGCAATACATACTCAGTTCTCTTAACAATCTTCAAAAATCAATACAAACCTAGTCTTTCAAGCCCTAATAGCTGTCACAGTGTTTTTTTTTTCAATCCTCCTCTCTTTAACTCTAAATACCCTCTTCTATTTATAGTCTCGCACTAAAAAAACCTAAAAAATACGAAAATCTTGTTATACAATCGAGTGATCGTGGTCTATGAATTTGATGTCAAAAACTTAGATTTCGTGCATTCTGTCAACCGCGGTCTGTCAAATTTTTGTGCCAACCACATTCTAGTGACTGCGATCTCCAGTTTATGGACCGTAGTCACCAGTGTGTTATTAAATGGTTTTGTTCTTCTGTTCTGACTGCAGTCTTCTGCTCTTGTATCGCGGTCTTCTGGTATTTGCTCTTGATTCCATCTCTTTTATGCCTTCTTCTGATGCATTCTTTGTGTGTATCAACCTGTATCCTGTAATACATGCAAATTCCTTTCCCAGACATCATTTTCTCATAGAAGCATATCAAAACTATATAAAAAAAATAAGGCTTAAAAGTTATTAAACAATGTAATTCCTATCTACATGCATTTATTGCTAATTATGCAATTCTTTACTTATATTTTCTCTTGTTTCCTATAAAATGTATCATTTTGCCTATTCTAATATTAGTTTACTATGCAACTAACAATTGACATAGGCTCCAGTACTAGTGTTCCCAGAGCCTGGTTGAGAGCTGACTATATATACTGATGCATCACAGATAGGTTTGGGCTGTATATTGATGCACGATGATAGGGTAGTAGTTTTTGCCTCTCGACAGTTGAAGGATCATGAGAGAAAGTACCCTGTACATGACTTAGAGCTGGCAATGGTAGTATTCACACTTAAGATCTGGCAGCATTACCTTTATGGCGAGCGTTTTACGCTTTATTCAGATGATAAGAGCATCAAGTATTTGTTCTCATAGAAGGATCTGAACATAAGACATAGGTGATGGATGGAGCTGCTGAAGGATTATGATTTTTCTATTGTGTACCACTCGGGAAAGGCTAATGTAGTGGCTGATGTTTTGAGTAGGAAACAAATCAAGACTACATACATGGCGAGACATAAGTCCCATGAATGGATGACGCTTGATTTTGCTTCAATCATGAGTATCCATGACTCATCTATTGAGGCCAGAGTCGATGCACAGATCACAACCCAGCCAATTCAAATTTAGGAGATCACGGAGGGACAACCTCGTGATACTGACTATGATATGTTCAGGGCTTGGGCAGATGACGCTACTCGAGGGGAGTGGTCACTTGATTCACAGGGTGCAATGAGGTTTAGGAGACGACTATGGGTACCAGATGATGTTAGTTTGAGATGCAATGTGCTCGAAGAGCTACACTAATCGAGATATGTTGTTTATCTGGGCGCTAGTAAGATGTACCAATATGTTAAATGAACATATTGGTGGCCCGAGATGAAATGGGACATAATAGTCTTCATTCAGAGATGTGATACATGCCAGCAGGTCAAGACTGAGCCCCAGAGACCTTGTGGATTCTTACAGCCCTTGTCTATATTGGAGTTAAAGTGAGAACACATTACTGTGGACTTCGTTACAGAACTACCTAGTACACAACGGAGATGTGATGCTATTTTGGTAGTTGTGGACCGCTTGATGAAGTCTGCCCACTTTCACCCTATGCATACTAAGGATTTAGTAGAGTGATTGATTCGACTTTATATTAGAGAGATTATGAGGCTCTATGGGGTTCCCCTAGCCATTGTGTCTGACAGAGATGCAAGGTTCACGTCTCGATTTTGGCATGCATTGCAGACTCAGTTGGGGATAAAGCTGAACCTTAGTAAAACATTCCATCCACAGACTGATGGCCAGTCTGAGCATGTGATCAAGATCCTTGAGGATATGCTGCGATTTTGTATTTTGGATTTTGGTGGTAGTTGGGAGGATCACTTGGCTCTATGTGAGTTTGCTTATAATAATAGCTACAAGTTGAGCATTGGGATGGCACCGTTTGAGGTGTTATATGGTCGACCATGCAGGTTTCCCGCCTGTTGGGCCAAAACAGGTGACAAAGCAGTTTTAGGCCCTACCTTCATACAGGAGCAGAATGAAAATATACAGAGGATTAGGTAGAATATGAAGGTGGCTCAGGACTAACAAAAGAGTTATGTGGATAACCAGAGAATGGTCAACGAGTTTGATGTTGGCGACCATGTCCTCCTTCGCATTTTGCCTCGCAAGGGGCATACACGATTCAGGATTTCAAGGAAGCTCGCACTGAGATATATTGGGCTTTTTGAGATCCTTGAGAGGATAGGCCCCGTTGCTTATTGACTAGCGTTACTGCCACAGCTATTAGGTGTGCATAATGTATTTCATATTTCTATGGTAAGGAAATGTCACCCTAATCCCTCGTATATTATTGAGTGGAGGCATATTGAGTTGCGAGATGAATGTACATTTGATGAGATGCCTGTGGCCATCATAGATCAAGCTGTGAAGAGATTGCGCAATAAGGAGATACCGATGGTACAAGTGCACTGGCAGTTCCATGGTGCTAAGCAGGATTCATGGGAGACTGAGGATTTTATGATCCGCTATTACCCTGAGTTGATGAGTGTTGCTCCTTGACTTGTATTATCTGTATCAGTGTAAATCTCGAGGATGAAATTTCTTATAAGGAGGGGAGGTTATGAGGACTTATGTTTTGATAAACAAAAATATTCGGGTCCGATATATGTATTTTTAGAAATTTTTAATGGAAATACAAGAAATTATCTTAATTTTAAATTAATTATAAGAGAAAATTAGAATAATTGGAAAAAAATACAATTTGGAGGAGAAATACATGAAATTATAAGGAAAATGTAATTTCTATAGAGAAATAATTTTTAGGATTGATTTTTGAATTTTTGGAATAATTATGAAATCTTTTGAGAAATTTATGAAATTTTTGGGAGAAAAATATAATTTTTGGAGGATTGTTCGATTATTAGAAAAATAATTGAATAAATAATAAGAATGTTGTATAATTGAAAATTTTTACGAGAAATGATGATTAAATGATTTTTGATAATTTTAGGAAAAAAAGATTAGGACTAAAAGAAGAAATTTAGAAGAAAATTTCCCTATCTAATGTTTACAAACAATATGATGTGGTAATAAGAGCCTCGGAACTT
>JAJIYU010016399.1:0-12171 GCA_030144865.1 Tinospora cordifolia | reverse complement strand
AAGTTGGAACGTGAGAACACCAAGCTGAAAAACTGGATTTGGAACTCAAAATTCTGGGTTTAAAAACCAGAAAAACAGAGCATAAGGTGCGTTAAATTTCTGGAAATTTAAATTCTGAAATTTAATTTTGGTTGGGACAAGAAGGAGTAGAATTTGGGGAAGAATTCCTTTGATTCGAAATTCTGAGTTGAGGAACGTTGCAAGATCGAAAGAGAGGAACCAAAATTTGGTTTTGGGGAGTGGTATGCTGCTGGACAGAGCATAGAAGAAGCACGGCCATGGCGTTCTGAATTATGGGAGTTGGCCGACCGTTGAAAGACAAGAAAGTGGGAAACAAAATGCAATTCTGGTTTTGATTCCTTTCTTTGGCTCATAGTTGGATTGGAGCATGAGGAGCTATAGCACGGTCATTCTTGATTGAGTTTCAAGTGGTCCAACAAAAGCTGGACGTTCAAAACCATGACAAGTAGTCGAATTTGCAGCAGGATTAACAACAGGAATTCCCATATGACCATGTCCGTGACCATTAGACGGGATACAATCTATAGTGTTTTAGCTGTGCGTTCGGCTGGCTGGTGAAGACAGTGGAAGTGAAAGAGATTCTTGGTCTTTGATTCAATTGGAGCACGATTGAAGGAAGCACAACCTGGTTTTTCGTTGAGTTGCAAAACGTCCAACAAAGAAGGGACGTCACAGGCTGTTGAGTGAAATTTGAGTTGAAGGTCGACTTGTTCCACTTGCTTTTGCCTCTCAAGTGACGTGAGCCAGCTGCCTTAATGCAAATTTTTTAACACCATCAACGACTATTTCAAACTATGGTTCAGCCTAAAGTGAAGAACAAAGGAGGTGGTGAGATTTTCTGAAAAAAAAATACTAAGGTGAAAATCTCAGGTTTTGGTTGAGTAACTGTCAAGTGCATCATAAGAACAATCCAACTGGATAAGAAAGTTAAAAGGAACCCCGAAATACTCAGGTGAGAGGGATATCTTTACTCTTTAGTATTATGCGAGAATCACACGTGAGACGTGATTGTTGATAGTATAGATTTTATATTATATGAATGTTGATATTGTTGGAATTGGATGCTTTGGTTAAAATTGTTGAAGTGCCGAATGATTTATCCTTATACATGATTTCTATTAAGATTTATCGCTCATGTGATATTTCATTTATTTATTTCTAATATCATGTTGATTGAATGTTTTGGGCTTGAATGCACGATTGTTTCACTAAACTAAGATTAATGACTAAATAAGAATTCCACACACCGGTACGACAGGTTGCATAGCGTCGTAAATATTCCTGACCCTTAGTGTCGATAGCAAATTTCATTCTCTTGGGAATCATAAGGAATAGGCTGTATAGCGTTCCTTACCTTTGACTGTGATATCTTAGGAATAAAAAGGAATAGGCCGCATGACGTTCCTTTCCTTAGATTTGCTCGACACTTGATTTGTCTTCAGGATTTGGTAACAGGCTACATAGCATTACCTTAGTAATTGGCTGCATTGCATTACTGTTCCTTAGACTGTGATTCACATGTACAGGCCGCAGGGCGTGCATGGGGATAAGTAATAGGCTGCAGAGCATTACTTATCTTTGGATGTAGATGTTCTTGATTTCTTATTTCTGGCCATATTGCATGCACTTATTTCCATCCTGGATGACAAAGGAATATTGGGAGTCTAACCAACTCTCCCGGTTTAGGTTACAACAAACAATTTAATGTGTGAAACGCCTAATGTATGGAAGCGTGTGTATGTTTTGAGTTTGATCTTGTATAATGCTAGAGATGTATAGGATTGACTCACTGGGCTTTCGAGCTCACCCAAATCATTTTATTTTCAGGTTCTCACAGGTCTATCGTACAGTAATTTCTTTCTAACCGTGGAGATGGTTAGCGATGAGTTTATAATTGTGTCTTGAACTTTATGCTAAAATGAATTTTGATGTAATTTTGGCACAGAACAGTGGTTCTTCTTTTGTATATTGTCGAAAATGTAATCGAACTATATTTTCATGTTTTGACGTTGTGTTTATTGAAGGACTGTGTTTTTATATTTTGATAAATATGGGTTCACTATTTTTGGAAACTGTTTTATTATTTTATTTGAGAAAGATAGCAAAAATGTTTTAGTAAAGGTAGCATTCCAGTCGTCAGGAGATGGTAACCCGATGATCTCCATTTCGGGGAGTCCGGACCTACGGCCGGGGTGTTACACACAAAATTTATGGTTCCTTCTCCAAATTTTCAGAGCTTTCTTATTCTTTTATTTCTCTTCTTCATTTGCAAAGTCACCGCCAAACTAGACTTTTTTGGTTTGGCCGAGATTTCCTTTTTTTCTATATTTATTAATATAAGACTTCATTAAAATTTATAAACATATATTGTTTAATCTTTTCGATATATACTACTCATTCTCATAACATATATATAAACCTTATTATAAATTTTATATCTCTATTCTCTATACAATCATAAATCCTTAGTATACGTTTATGTATACTTTAATAATATCGTTATTCTTGTTTATACATGTGATGTGATTTTACTTCGTCTATTATTTGTGTGACTATGTTTTAACCATCCATTTATTATAAATTCTTCATTTCTACTTTCATCAATTCATAATATTTTCTAATGCCACATTTCATCCCATATATATTTTATTATTATTATTATTATTATTATTATTATTATTATTATTATTATTGCTAGTTCGACTAATATCGATTTTTGAATTTATTATTTTATTTATTTTATGCTCACTCACGACGTGGCATAATTACGAAGTTACGGGTGTTACAGCTAGTGCGTTCTAGGGATGGAGATGAAGAAGATGAATGTAAATTGGTTGTGTTCAATTTTGATTTTCTTGTGGCTGCTAGCCATGATTCAAGAAAAGGAAGAAGATTTGATTTTGTTGGGCATAATCCGCGAAGAAGGGAATGAATAGTATTTGGTGTAGAAATTTGGGCATGATTGCATATTTGGAAAAAAAATTCAGACCTGATTTGTGGGCGTTACTACGACGTACGCGCGAGGCAACTAATGCATTTCAGAACGAAAGAAAATCTTCAACGAAAGATTTTTTTGCCATTGGCGTAGTCCGCGCGACGAAGAACAATCTGAATGGTATAATATTTTAATTTTTGATTTTAAATTCTAGATAATTAAAAAGTTATTTTGCTTTGATTTTAGATACATAAAATGAAAATTTAAAAAATTTAAATCTTCAGCAGTTAAAAATATGGAACTTGAAGTCTTATTAAATATTTTAATGCTAAAATTATTATTTTTATTTATGTGAAATTTTGAGCAGATGTTCTAAAATATCAAAGTTAATGAAATTGAAAAGTTCAAAGATTAGAAATAAAAACTTAATTAAAAGTTAGGTGTAAATAATAAATGTAAAAAAAAAAAGAAGAAGAAAGAAAAAAAAATTCTTTTTATTCAAATAGAAATTAACTAACTATATAAGAAAGAATCTTAAGATAAAATAATTTTATTTTAGAATATAAAATGTAAGAAATCCATAATTTAGATTTATTATTTTGAAAGTGAATAATTAGTTCAAGAAGAGTGGCTTAGGAATTCTTATGTGACAAATAGCAATTCAGAATCTTAGTTCAATAATAGATATAACAATCTTATTTCAAGTAAAATATGATTTATTGAACATGAGTGATTAAATTTTCAGAACTCAAAACTAAGTGATAGTGTTTTAAATTATTAGTTTAATCTAAATGAATTTCATTAGGAATAAATAAATCATAGTAGCTTGAAATTACTTATGAGAGTTTTAGTTTTAAATTAAAGGTTTAAATTAGAAGAATTATTATTTTCTACAATATAAGCATAAGAGTATTCTTGAACATAACTTATAATAAACTATGAAAATCTAAAAATGAATAAGAATGATTTCTACCTCAACATTGGAAACCTTATTTTGTCCCGAATAGATTTACTTGAAATTATATTTAAAATTTCATAATTATTTTAGAAATTATGCAAGCTTAAGAATAATTGTATTGAGTGGTAAATTTTAGATTCTTATAATTTTAGAATATTGAATAGCTTGAAAGAAAGCAAGGGAGCCCCGAAGATCAGCAGAATTAGGTGGGCGTGACTTCCTTGCTCGTATGTATTATATGAATTTAAGATTCAAAGCATTTGATTGAATAGCTCTAGGTTATTAGAATTTTATTAGGAAATTGATTGAAATTGTTTGGCTTATGTGAATGATGTGTGATGTATGATGAATTATTTAATCCATGCATAATTTGTTCATGACATGATCTTGCATTTAGATGTACTCAATTATGGCATGCATGACTAGTAAAATGTGTATATAGATCCTATTGTTTATTCATGCACTTCATCATGTTAATCTTGTAAGCATAGTTTGGATTATATCTTCTAGTATGTTGTGTGATGCTTGATGTGATTGAGATTGTTTGTAAAACAAAAACAAGACGATGGTTTATTAAGAATCCATGTACCGGTGCGATTGTCGAGCTGCAAGGCGGATCGTAGGTATTCCCACCCAGAGCTGCCTGTGACAGCTCGAAGTCCTTGGGAGACGGTACGAGCCGCTATAAGTACTCTCTCTTGGACTGTGATACTGAGATATGAATGATTTTAGATGGTACCAGTACCTGAGGCTTTTATGATTACGATTAGATTGGATCACAGGAAATATCGAGAGGCATCTCAACCTTCTTCCGGTCTTAGAAAACAACTAAAACAAATGAATGTTTGGAACGCCTAATGTTTGAAAGTGTTTGTAATGTTTTGGATTGGGTCTGTATAATGTGTGTGATGTGTAGGAATGATCAACTGAGCTTTCGATCTCACTACTATTTTAATTTCCAGGAATACTTGAACATAGTGCACAACAATCTACGTTGGAAGACTCGCACATTCTATTGGACACCTCATGTGAAGGTCGTCTAGGATAGGAGACTTTAGAGGTTGTATTCTATTTATTTTTACTGAACCGATGTATTTATTTTGGTTTTGGATTTCAATCTATAATACCCTAAATGTTTCAAATGCGTACACATTGAAAATAAATTTTTGAAATTTTGAAATAAATTTAAAAATGTTTGAAAACATGTTTTAAATGTTTATTATATGGTATGGTAAAAAATAAAAATAAATCAGAATGTTGGATAAGGGGAAAAAATGTTCAAAAACAAGATATCACACTGTTGACGGTGGTCACTTAAGGCTGACCGCAGTAATCAGTGGAAAATCCTGAAAAAAATTAGGTCACATGGGTGACAGCGTTCCATTAATTTTCGACCGCGGTAATTGCACGAGATTTAAAAAGATTCAAGCCCTTAACTTCGTCATTTCACACACAGACTTTCCCAAATCGTTCCAGAGCTTCAGAGAAACGATCCAAAGTTGATTCAAGGAAGATCTAAAGGTCTGAGGTAGGAATCTGAACCTCTTAATCATTTCAGTTTCAAATCTATATATTCATTCAGATTTAGCATAAAAAATGAGGGTTTTGATGCATAAGACGACCCGGAACCATATAAGCTCGAATCTTCCTTCTAAACTAAGAGTTTATCGATTTAGAACTGAATTTTGAAAGTTTTAACTGTTATATTGTTGTTTTTGATAGACCTGGAAGAATTTCACCTATCTGGAGGATTTTTGAAGTGCAAACCCTTCGATAAGTAATAAAACTTGATCCACTCATCTTTTGAAGTTGTGACCAGTATTAAATATGTTATATTTTGAATTTGGAAGGAAATGAATGTAGTTTTGCATGTTGATACAGTGAAATGAGAAATCTGAATTTTCGAAAAAAAACCCTTTATTTGGAATTTGATATGAATGATCTAGATTGGATATCTATAATGGTTTTGATGTAGTTTGAGGATTTTGAGAGATTTGAAGAATTGAATTTGAAAATGTTGATTTTAGATTTGACGAGTGGTGAGTGTTGAAGAACAGCGCAAGGGTTCGTCTGGCATATAGAGGTGGGTGGGACTTCCTTGCTCATTAGTATTATGTGGACTTAGGATATGAAATGTGATGATTGTTTACACTATTGTACTTATTATCATGCTATGAATGTGTGAACTTATTGGAATGGTTGCCATGAAATGTCTGGTTATGTACTTTCTAGACTTATGGATTATTTAAATGTCTATCGAATGATTTATATGATCTAATTTGCATAGGTTAGCACATGTTATGTTGCATGGTTTGAAAACCTTGTTTGGAAAATTAAAGAAGATCAATGGTTTATTAAAAACTCCATGTACCGAGGCGATGGACGGTCCGCTGGTGCATCACTTAGATTATGATCAGGGTGTAGTCAGGGCGTCATCGTGGATATTCCCAAACCGGGCCGAACTATAAGTGGCTGTGTGATCCTCGGATTTGGGAGATCATAGTAGTTTCTATATGATTTTCATATTTTCATGGATCGTGGTCTTTGAGGTAGACTTCTATTTGATAAAGATGTTGCGCCTGGTTGTGTTCAGGACCACAAGGGGAATACCGAGGGCAGTTCACTCTTTCGGTTAATTCCTAAGATTGTTTAGACGGATCGACAGAAATAACCAATCAAGTGATTGAAATGCCATAATGTAATGAAACTGTATGCATGTTTTGTATGCTAGTCTGTATAATGCTAGTGATGTGTAGGAGAGATCCTCTGAGCTTTCGAGCTCACCCCATTTTCATTTTTCATGTACTCATGGGCCTGGCGCTCAATGAGGATTGACCAACCCAGAGACTGGTGTAGAGTTTTTCAAAGATGTTTATTTTGAACTCTATTTCCGAGTTTATGTATTTTGAACATGGGCATGTTGCCTAGCTAGTTATCATTTTGTGTAAGTATAACTGTTTTATATTACGAAACACTGTTTGAAACTTTGGCCTGCGAGCCTATCATTTTGTTTATGTATATGTTGAACAAATATTTCATAGTTTGAAATATTATGAATGAATAGTGATGCATTCAATGATTTCAGACGGATGTTTTGAGATTTGAAATCTTTTATAGGTACTTTGATTTTCTGTATTATATCCTATGAAATTTAGATGATATAATTTTGAATGCTATTTGAACAAATATTGAAAGTTTATTTGACAATGAATCTCATGTAAAAGATTGTTTTATTTTGAAATGAACAAAGAAAAGAAATTATTTGACTTGAACAAAACAGAAGTGGAAAGCGAAACAAGTTACACGTCCTGGCGCTCCGATGGGCACACGCGCTGAGCTGTGATGCCGCATGATGCTGGACTATAGAGCTGCGAAAGGCCCAGCGTGGGGGTCAGGGTGTGACATAATTGCTCATGTTATCAAACGGTATTGCATGTTTAACATTTACCATCTTAATAGAAATTTTGATGTGATTCCGCTGCGTGGTTTGTAATTTATGATTTATGATTTCCAATTTAAGTTTGTTTCTATTTAACTGTGCAAATCCGATGAACACAATGAAAGTTAATATGAACTTTTATCTTCTATAGAATCATGTTTTCAAATATATTTCATTGAGAATATTTTCATGAACTTGAATTTGAGAATATTTCTTTGAGAATATTTATCTTCAAACAGTACCTAGATCAGTTTGTTGTAGTATTTGTAGATAACATCTTGATCTACTCTTAGATCAGAGGCTGAACATGTTGAGCATTTGCATATTTTTTTGGAAGTATTGAGAAGAAATAAATTATATGCCAAGTTCAGCAAGTGTGAGTTTTGGATGGAAAAGGTTAAGTTCCTTGGCCATGTGGTTTCGGCAGAAGGAATATCAGTAGACCCTAAGAAAGTAGAGGCAGTATCAAACTAGAAGCAACCTACAACTGTGACAGAAATCAAAAGCTTCCTAGGTTTAGCTGGATACTACCGCCGATTCATTCAAGATTTCTCAAAATTGGCTGGACCAATGACCAAGTTAACCAGAAAGGGAGAAAAATTCACTTGGAATGATAAGTGCGAACAAGCATACCAAGAATTGAAGAAAAGGTTGACTTTAGCACCCCTGCTAGTCACGCCTACTCATGGTGTGAGGTACACTCTAAACACCAATGATTTGTTGGTTGGATTAGGTGCGGTGTTGATGCAAGAGGGAAAGGTAGTAGCATATGCTTCAAGGCAATTGAAGATCCACGAAAGGAACTACCCTACCCATGATCTAGAGTTGGCAGCGATTGTATTTGCACTAAATGTAACATCTCGAAATGTTCATATGAAATTTGAATTTTCACATAGAAAATTAGACGAAATTGACGAATGAGAATTTTAGTAAGTCATAGTTTACCTAAATGAGGAATAAAAATCAATTTAGTGAATTTTTGGAAGAAAATATATGAATATAATGCATAACATCGGATATCATAGCAAAACAAATACAAGGATATGTGCAATTTTTTATAAAAACATGATTAGAAAGTCAATTGGGATCGAGATTTGGCAAAAAATCTGAAAAGAAAACAAGAAATTCGACTGAAAAATCAAAAATAAACTTAAAACACTACGAACCGTAGATTTAGAATCTGATCTCACAATCCAACGGCCATGATCAGATTCACACACGCATGAGTGCACCGAATCATCAAGATCAAACGGCCAAAGATCCACGTACAAAACTCGAGGATGATCGTGCGGCTACAATCGAGTTCGTTGATCGCGAACTGAGATCCGCACACTATCATCGAGGATCATTCGACGGTCGAAATCAAAGCCGTGTTGGTTAATCGCGAACCATGCTACGCTCGAGGATCATCTGACGGTCCAACTCAAAGCCGTGTTAGTTAATCGCGAACCATGCTACGCTCGAGGATCATCCGATGATCTGATCAAAGACATTTTTTGATAGATCGTGAACTATTGATGCGCTCGAGGAAAATCCAATGGTCTAGATCGAAGACTCTAATTGATTGATCCGAGATTAATTCGACAATCAAAAGTAAAGGATCCGAAATTAAATACAAAAAATTATCGAAAGATCATCAAAAATTCAAAATTTTTTTGAAAAAATAGGTTTCTAAATTCGAAAATTATTTCTAAAATTTGAAAATACTCATTTTGCTTTAAAAATTAGAAAATACAAAATTAAGGAAAATTAGAGTGTTTTATTCAAGGAAAAACTCAAAACTTTCTAATTTTCTCCCTTTGAAAACCTATATAAACCCCTCTAGGCTCTCAATTCCTCCATTCCAAAAATAAGAGTTGAATTTTCTTCTTATTTTCTAAGCTTTTTTCTTGGCACCTCTTCCATCTTTCCCTTCTTGTGTGTGTGAGAAGCTCTTCTCTCGAATTGGGAAATTAAGTTGGACGATCTTTATTAGCACTAGTACGTGGGGAGAATTGCTACCGAAATTTAGGAAAAAAGCGTCCCAAGGTGAAAGTGATTTTTAGAACACCCTTATGTTCTTATTTAAATTCATAGCATGCTCATTGGTTGTGTGTTTTTCACTGAATTCAAAGATTTTCAACTTCAGTTCTAGAATTTTAAATGTTTATTTTAGTATTTCAGTTTTGATTCATATTTGAGCAATCATATCATCTATGCCATGTTAGTATCATGCTTAGGCTTTTAAATTAAAGGATGATGCATGTTTTATGAGTGTATCATGAATTGCCTATGTATATTCTGAATTTTAGTTTGATTTCATATTTTGAAGTTTATTTTATGAGATCATGATTTGAGAATTAATCTAAGACGACGGAGAGAATAACCACGTACCATCATAGTGTCAAGGCGACACTATGAATGTTTTTTTCATATGAGTTAAGTCATATGGTTTTCAGACCTAAGTACTTGAGAGTCGTGTACTACTAGTGGGTCACTATGTGTAACAGGTTGATGCTGACATGTGCCACTAATGGGTTGATGCCGAGTGGGCCCTATTTACTTAGTTAAGAGCATCAACGGATTAAAGGCCCTTTTGGTCTAAGACTCGACTTGAACAAATTATTGTTTGAAATGCCTAATGATTGCAAGTGTTTGAATTATGATTGTATTATAAGTTTGAATATGAAAGATGGTTGTTCAGAAAGGATCCATTGGGGTATGTGTTCATTCCTTCCTTTCTTATTTTTCAGGAACATGAAATCCATGGAGCAGTTGAATATAGATAGTTTCTTAGAAAGTTTCTACAATATTATTTTTGAATTTTTAGGGCATGTTGCCCAAAGTTTTTATGTTTTTCTACTGAAAAGTATTTTGAAATCTTCCACTGTAACAATTAGTTCTTTTTGAAGAGTTTAGTACTTTCAATTTCTATTATGAATAAAATAGTTTGAATTTCTTTATCTCTTTTGATTTGCCTTAATTTTATTGAAAATTTTTGTATTCTTGAGTCATATACAAAGGCACGAGATATTGAAAAAGAAAAGAACAAGTGTGTGTCACTTGTAATGTAGCACTGACCTGACCCGCCGTTTTGTTAAGTCCACTATCAAGAGAATGATGGCCATGTACACTGCTTAAAGATACAGGGGTTGGGGTGTTACACTGAAGATCTGGAGACACTACCTCTATGGGGAGAGCTTTGATCTTTTTTCATATCATAAGAGCCTGAAATATGTTTATACACAGAAAGAATTAAATCTAAGCCAGAGAAGGTGGGTAGAATTTTTGAAAGACTATGATTTTCAGCTGCAACATCATCCAAGCAAGGCCAATGTGGTGGTTGATGTTCTCACTAGAAAAATTAGCAAGAAGGATGAGGATATAGGACAGATGTACCAGTTAATTAGTGAATACAGCTTGAGTATTGTGTCAGATGAGAAACAGGCATACTTGTATGCTATGACTTGCCAACCGGGCCTATTACACCAAATTAGAGACGAGCAGAAAGGTGACAAGTGGATCGTTGATCTTACTGAGGGTATTAGGCAAGGCAAGCATATGACTTCAGAATAGATGTTGAGGGTATACTGAAATTGGGGAACAAAGTTTGTGTGTCGAGTAATGGACAGTGCAAAAGAACCATCGCGGATGAAGCTCATCAGATTAAGTATACAATACATCCAGGTGGTGACAAGATGTACCAGAACCTCAAGAAGACCTACTGGTGGAGGGGTATGAAAAGGGACCTAGCCTAGTATGTCTCTAGATGTTTGACATATCAACAAGTGAAGGCAGAGCACTGAAAACCTTCAGGGATGTTGCAACCACTTCCAATACCATAATGGAAGCGGGATAACATTACAATGGATTTTGTTAGCGACCTGTCGAGGAGTCAGAAAGGAGAAGATACCGTATGGGTGATTGTGGATCGCCTGACAAAGGTAGCTCACTTCCTACCCATTTGATCTACATATCCCGTCGGGAAACTTGGAGAGCTATATGTCAAGGAAATTGTAAGACTCCATGGTGTTCCTAGGACCATCGTGTCTGACAAAGATTCGAGGTTTACTTCTCAATTCTGGCAGAGTTTGTAGAAAGAGCTAGGAAGCAGACTCGCCATGAGCACTGCATTCCATCCTTAGACCGATGGGCAGTCTGAGAGGGTCATTTAGATATTAAAAGATATGCTAAGAGCGTGTGTCCTTGATTTTAAGTGCAACTGGAGCAAGTACCTACATTTGGCAATGTTTGCCTATAATAATAGTTATCAGGCAAGCATATGAATGGCTCCATATGAAGCGCTCTATGGCAGACCCTGCAGATCACCATCATGTTGGACAGACTTTGAGGATCAAGTCCTCACAGGACCAGAATTGGTCGAAGAAATGAACACCCAGGTAAAGAAGATTCAGACGAGGCTAATAATAGCTCAGAGTAGGCAAAAAAGTTATGTGGACAAAAGAAGAAAACCTCGAGAATTTCAACCAGGTGACAAAGTTTTCCTAAAGATTAGTCCACAGAAAGGGATAAGACGGTTTGGAATCAAGGGAAAGCTAGCAGTGAGGTTTATCAGTCCGTTCGAGATACTCAAGCGGGTTGGTGAGTGTGCCTATGAGCTGAACTTGCCGAATCGTATGTCCTCAATCCATAACGTTTTCCACAAATCGATGCTGCATCATCATTATTCATTCCATTCAGAGCTAGTCATTAGGGGCACATCCATTTGCCTTCTGACTCGGCGGACAAGGGCAAAGGATGGCGCTTAATGATTGGTTATGAACGTTTCCTTATATGAAATTGACTAACTAACATAATAACATAATAATAATCTTTATA
>JAJIYU010016398.1:0-12214 GCA_030144865.1 Tinospora cordifolia | reverse complement strand
TTTATTTTTAATAAATACATTTTATTTAATTATATGCATTTTTTCTATGTACATATCCCCATAATATGTAGTATTCACATTTTTTGTGCTAATATACACTTTATTCATACCTATATGTGTATTTATACTTTTTATTTATTTATTTTACTAAACCTTAATTTTTTTTAATTATCAAATTAAGGTTTTATTTGTTTAATTTTCACTATATCTCTAATTTATTTTATTTTTCATGTACCGACCACCATTTGCACCCAAAATTTCTTAAAATCTTTGAAATTAATTTATTCAACTTATTTTATTTATTTTTCTCAAACTTATTTATTTTTAATTATTTGACAAAATTTTGGAGTATTACAAAAACATAATAGTAATATATACATTTATATGTATTTTTTGAAAATAGACTTTGTTATCCAAGAACAATCTTAAATATGAAAATAGGAGGTAAGACATAACTTAAAACTCAAAATCAACTCAAAATAAACATCTAACTCAATAACCTACCAACTGGGCTCTAATACCACTTTTATAACAACCAACCTCCCCCTGTGACCCAATTGGTGTCGGTTCTAGAGAGCTTAATTACCATAAAGCCCTCGAACCAATAATCAAGGGCCATCCAATAGGCGGGACGTCACTTTATCTATTTTCTTTTTCTTTTCTTTTTGTCCCAACCTATAAAACATCTTGATCACAATAGCTCATACAGATTTTATAAAGATACCTTAAAACCTTTTAATAAAATAAAATAATATTATTATTTGAAAATTAATTCCAATATTCAATGGGTACAAGACCTTCGAATAAAACAACTTTAAACTGAAAAGGAAACTAGAGCCAACATGCACAACTAAGACAAAACTGTGAAGCCAATAGGTTTTGAAAATAAATAGCTAAGGTAAACTCTAACTTGTTCACGCAGCGTCTAATCATTGACTTCCTGAAATATTAAAAAAAATAGGCGAGCTCAAAGAGCTTAGTGGATCATCCCAAATATTTAAATCATTATTTCAATCAAATAAAACATACATGTCAAACACTTTCATAGATTAGGTGATTCAAGCAATTAATTGTTTATCAGTTGATGCGAAAACTGAAAGGAATCCACCTCGGTATTCTAAATCAGAGGAGTGAGGTCAATTCAAATGCTCAAACCCTTCATCTGAGAAATGGGGTTAATTTAAACTCCTAGTTCACCAATTAAGGAAGTGGGTGTTGATGACCCCGCAAGTGTACGAGATCGCAATAGTAATAACCAGTGAGACCAGATATCGTCCTCAGAGAACGTATAAAAAATCAACTATCTAAAAGCCCAATTTACTATCAATTTAAACTTTATTAAAGCTACAAATTCAATTGATTAGAATTAAACTCTTGAAAACAGTCAAATATAAAACTGAAAAGTAAATTATTGAAAACTCTTTAGATTAAATTATCCAGGATAGTAAACTTTCTTGTGATTACCTTCAATTCCTATTTCAATTAATCAAATTCCTTTGTTCTGTAGGTTCTAGCACTAGTCATCAAAGCCTTCTTCCCAAGTACCTTAGCACATATTAGTCTAATCACTAATACCCTTTCCAAGGCGTACAGTTAATAATTTAATGCATTAAACACAATTATAACATGCAACCTCCTGGGCAATCAACAACCTCCCAGTCAATTGATTGATCGAAGTCTATAATTTGATTTTCAGATTATTAATCCTCTCTCCCGGGTTAGATTAACATTCTATAATCATTTCTTTCATGGCCAATAAAAAGAAAGCATTAAGAAACCAAATTATAAAACAAAACCTCAAAAATAGATTAATCAAAATAAGAATATCAGGATTCTACAATCCAGATTTACATCCTAGACTTAAAATAAACCTAGCCTGACATGATTAAGAGTTCACACATCAAAGAATTAAGATCATAAATAAACATACTCAAATCTTGGACCTTGATCTTCAATTTTTCTCCGTTTTCTCTTTGTTCTCCTTTGTCACCAGTTTTTCTCTAGAAATTTCGTTCTCAAAACAGATAATCCTCTCTAAAACCCTACTACATTGACCTATTTATAATATTTCATTAAAGAAAACCCTAAAATAATAAAACACGTCTACTGACTGCGGTCCATAAGCAACCGACTGCGGTCCACAGTACAATAAAAAAATCGAATATGTGAAATCTCTCGAGCGATCGCTGTCTGAGGTCTCTAATTGCAAACCGACCGCGGTCCATAGTGGGACGTTGTTTTCTTCTCGTTCCTTTTTCCCTTTACCGCGGTCGGCAACAGTGACTTTTCTTCACTTTTGGCCATTTTCAACTCCTCGCGTGCTCCTATTCCTATTCCGTTTCATTCTAAACCTACATAAGCACTGAAAACCTTTCTCGGACATTATATTCATATAAAAATGCTAGAAATAACATTAAATCATGCTAATATGCAACTAATCATGCAACAATGTTCTAAATGCATATTTAACTAAATATAAGCAAATACACTAAATTTTCTATTACATTAATGTAGATTATACATAAAATACCTATAGTATAGTTAGTCTGGTATGCAACTAATAGTGGGGTTAATCCAAATACCTCCAAATCAAAAGTCAAATAATCGGTGAGTCGGGTCCAGGTTGGAATACTCATGACAAAACTCATTACTATGCTGGTATGCAGTTATGATCTTTATCTTTATTAATCCTTATGTAATGGAAAATTATACGATCATCATGTTAAATTAGAATTATAAATTAGGAACATAGCAAGTAAACATGGTAAATATCAGTCTATCTCTATCATAGGCGTGTTACTTGATCATTAATAAGGCATGGTCATAGCATCACATCATTGAATTCATGCAAGCATTAGTCGAAATTCTAATCACAACATATTAACAACACACATGCATACTTTGTTTGAATTAAAATAATATGTTAAAATCCAAAAATCATCACTACCTTAGGCATAGTTCCTCCTAGTCCTTGTGGTATTATTCTAAGCTTCTTTGAACCTTCGACCTTCAAGATTTGGGTTACATGTTTTATTCTTAGTAATTCATGTGTTTCTAGCACCTTTAAACTATAATATAACGATTCCTTCTCCTATATGGCATATAATATGCAAGCAAATCATGTTAGATGAGTCTTAGTGTAGTCTTGCTTCTGTGTACTATTGTAGAAGAAAGGAATACTGCAATAATCAAAATGCGTAAGTGAAAAATGAGAAGTACAAAAGCACTACTACTGTAGGTTACCTACCCCGGTAACCAGTGGGAATAGGGAAAAATCTATTATGTTAAAACAGTAAAGTATCTGATAACCAATGGGAGTTATAGAAGTGCAGACACATTACCACGAAAACTAGAGGAAAACGTCACAAATACATTACATTACTGCAGTAGAGTACAGTAGTAATCAGAGGAAAAGTCCAAAAATAGAGGATAGTGAATGTTTTTTTTCATCCCTTGTTCTCCTATGACTTTATCATCATAATACCTTGAACTGTAAACCATGAACCATGCATTGAAACTTAAATAGAGTAATTATACCTTCTTTGATCTGTTGAATTCTCTAGTTGCTCCAAAAGAATGTCAAGAAGTAAGTTTTTGCCACTACTATGCAGTATTATGGGTTTTTCTTCTTTATACTACTATGGTTGTGTGGGACGACTAGGGAATGAAAGAGTGTCAAGACAACCAAGAGATCAAGAAGAGAAAGAGATTCATACTTGCATGAGTGGTGAGAATGGGGTGTTCATGCTGGGTTTATACAAAGTTCAATTTAGTTGGGTTTAGGAAGTTTGGTGTTGTTTCCTTAGTAGAAATATTTCCTAAACTCTTCCTTTTTCTATTTTGATTGTTTCTTACCACAAGTATTAGTAAGTCATGGTTTTAACAATAACCCACAAGTTTGGAAACCTTACATAACCATTTGAAAACTTTACATAATCATTTTTGTGCCAGTTTTTACGTATTACCATGGTAATGGAATGTATTACCATGGCATTTAGAATAATGTGTTTATTGACTTTTCTCGCAAACCATGCATTACCATAGTAGTTTTCTCATTACCGTAGCAAGCAGTAGAGTAACTTGTGCAATTTTTTGTGTTGTGTTCTAGTTTACCTACCCCTTCATACATGTAATTACACATATTTTGCACTATTATTTTCATAGTTTCCTCAAAGTTTATTTTATTAATTATTGTTATTTTATTTAGTTTTCAAATAAAATTATGGGGTGTTACAAATTTGGTTACAGTTTATGTCCAGACATAACCATCATAGACTAACCCACTTAAAAGGTCCATGCCCCATCGACACCATGGCCACTGTCACATCTGAAACTTCCCATAGTGGTCCTCACCCATTGGCCTGCCCCTTATGCACAAGTTGATTGTTGCACCCCAATTGTTGTGGCCTTGTCTTGAATCAGTAACTCTTTCTCATTAAACGTCTCTCTATGAAAACCACTACGTTCTCTCTCTGAATAAAACATCTATTACAACTTGTGTAACAACTCGAGCCCACCGTGACATTATTATCCCCACATTAGCTACCACTGACTAGGTGTAGGGTTTTGTTCTTGGCAAGACTCAAACCTAAGTCTCCCAAAAGCGCTCGTCACATTGAGATACCCTCAAATGCACATTTTGCCCAAGAATCCTCCTAGCCCCCCGTGACGATATTGTCCCCACCTTAGCCACTACTGACTAGGTGCAGAGTTTTGTTCTTACCAAGACTTGAACCTAAGTCTCCCAAAAGCACTCGACACAATGAGACACACTCGAATGCACATTTAGCCTAGGAATCCCCCTAGAGTCGAACCAATGTGGGATATTATAATCCACCTCCTTGAGAGCAATCTCCTCCTCAAGATTCACACCTTCAGTACACATAGAATGGCTCTCATACCATTTGTAACAACCCGACCCACCATGACAATATTGTCCCCACCTTAGCCACCACTGAGTGGGTGCAAGGTTTTATTCTTGGCAAGACTTGAACATGAGTCTCCCAAAAGTGTTCGACACAATGAAACACCCTCGAATGCACATTTAGCCTAGGAATCCCCCTTGGAGTCAGACTGATATGGGATATTACAGCTTGCACCTCTTTGCATCCTTGTGACATCACTATGTTCTTCACCTCGTACTTCTCTAGCACTAGTACCTCAAATTATCCAATGTATCCCTCAGATGAGCTAACATTTGCATGATGTAGCTCCATATTATCACCTCTTGTTTTGCACCTTTGTGCATACTTTATTTCAAAAGTAGTTCCTACGCTTGTGCCTCTCCACCACTAGTTCATCAAACGTCTCATTATGCTCAACATAGCAACTTGCACCTCTATGTTTGCATCTCTGTGCACAAGTCTTAGATATTATTCACCCTGTGGCTTTCTAGCACTAGTATCTCGAACATCTCAATTACAGGCTTATATATTTGTTGTTCACCCCGTGCCTCTCTAATACTAGCGCCTCAAGCATTTGGTAAAATAATCAACTATATAGGTTGCACCTCTGTGTACAATGACCACATATTGATCCTTAATTCATGCATTTCTAGCATTAGTACCTTGGTTATATCCGAAAACATTGTTGTTCTTCACCCCATGCTTCTCTAGCATTAGTTTCTTGAACAATTAGCATACTCTAGATTTACACCTCTTGTGCATTTGAAACACTGCTACTCTAAACCATCTGCCTCTCTAGCACTAGTTCCTTGAATAAATAATGAAATATTGGATTGCATGTCTCATCTAGCACTTTTATGCATGCCACCATTGTGGTTGTTCTTAACCCTGTGTGTTCACTTGCAGTAGTTCCTTGAATAGGTTATGCCTTGGAACAACATGATAACTTAAATGCTACCCCACTTGATTCACAACTTAGCTGATCTATCTGACATCACCGTAACATGACCTCCATAGTAGTAACTTACCTTTGATGGAGCTTCTCACAGTCCCTTGACCACTATCTTCACCCCTGAAGAATTGCCACAACAGCTAGCATGCTGCCCACTTTTTGATATTGTTCAATCAGATCTCATGAGTTCAATTTGCCTTGAACTTATCTTAAAAGCATCTAATATGATAATCTTGATCTCTAGTACCTCGACCATTGTCTTCACCTTGAAATCAAGCATTTTCTTAATAATATCACTCTACCTCTACACGATCGCTAGTGTTCTTCAACCCATGCCTCACAAGCACCAATACCTCAAACAACTTGGCATTCTACACCTTTATGTATATATTGAGTCCCTTTTAATGTTCTCCACCCTATGATCACCTTACATTAGTCCCTCAAACAATGTTGCCCATTTGTGTTGATATCGATCCCTACTATTGCCACATCTTGCACCTTTGTGCATAAGTTGATCTTAACTGATATTTGTCACCAAGTGCCTCTCCAACACTAGTTCTTCAAACATTTGGTAAGCATTCAACTAGAAATTGAGTAGGCAACATATCGCAACCCACTTCATAAAAGTGACGTCACGATCAGCACATAATACCATATACGCTACATCTACGTATATAATACTATTTCAACCTCTTATACTCAATATTACTCAATATTCATCCAAAAATTTCGACAGAGTCTCCCCTAAAATTTTGACTTATCCCAATAAATTCATCACCTAATAAACATATTATCAGTCCACAGTTCACAACAAATAATATTAAACCACATGCTTTCATCAATCATAACTCATAGCTCATAATTTACAAAGTTCCAATCTTTACTAGTATAACCATATCCAAATCCCTCTAATGATATTACATATACCGTGATAATTATAATTATACAGAAGTACAAACCACACCAAACACTTAAACCTACGCACCCAGCAATGACTGAAGAGTCAACTATCCTTCTTGTGCTAGTTTCTTTCCTTTCTTATCTGTTCCTCAAATGTAAAAAATAATAAGTGAGCTACAACATGCCCAGTGAGTAATCTTTATCAATGGCATTTAGATGCATTTAAATAATCATGCAAAAAATCATATTATATAAAACATTTAAATTCATCATGCACATTTAAACCACATATACATGCATTCAACATAGTGATCATGCTAGTTTCAATGCATCAGTTAACAAAACATATGCACATCCACATCTTTCAAAAGTAGAGTCAGTCACACTTCTTGTTTGGCTTGGACAATAGTAGACTGTATCTGTAATTATCGCCCACTCCACAACCATTTCGAGGATTATCACATAAAGAAAGGCTGATACTTCTCATGGCTTAGTCTCAAATGGATTATCACATAAGAAACATTATTCTCCATGGCTCTGTCCATCGAAATGATATCCCATTTTGGATATGCTCTTGCAAATCCAAAACACGCTGCCATGTAAATAAAATTTCATGAATTTCAAAACAAATGCAAATAGGTCAATAGAAATATCATGCTTACATTCAAATCCATTTTATATCTATAATGTCATATAAATAACCAAGATAAAGAAATACTCATAGATTATTAAAAGCTTAAACCGTTGGATACGTATTTCACTTTCTGCTATAATACCCAATCTCTCCCAAATTTACTGTAAATTCTAGTAATATATAATCCATCATTTCATACATAATATATATTTCCATTTGCATTAATTCTAATTTTATAAAAATCCTGGTTTTGACATACTATCACCATTCATATAATGCCAAAATTAATCGCCACTCACCAAAATTGCTGTCCAACTAAGTTCCAATATCCACTTCCAAGATTTAGGTTCCAATGCCCTAAAATCAACTTATCACAAAAGCAATTTATATCTACAAATCACAATTAATTTATTTTTATAAAAATTTCTAACCATATTTATTCTTCATATTTAATCACATACGTGCATTATACATCATGTATAGCTGAGCATTAACTCGAATATTCTTAGTAACCTTTAAAATAAATTTTCTGCTCAAATTTCATATTTTTATAGCATCAAATAAAATAAATAAGCTTTCAAATCATATTTTTCTTTAATTTTCTAAATTTTTATAAATAACCTCATTGATCATTCATTCACCAAAAATTCATTTGATACCCAAAATTCACAAATTTGGTGTCGATGGGTACGTATTTTCATTCTCTAAATTCTTATAGTTCTCAATCAGAGTTTTATTTGGGTTTAACATACCCAAAAGCCTATCCAAAGGTTATAAAACTTTGGATATTTATTTTAAAATCTACAAGATAAACTAGCACAATCTAACTACATATCCGAGATGTACTTATCGCCATGAGTGTTTTGGTATAATTTTTGTTGAGTTTTACTCACTGTGAAAAAATACTCAATTTTTGGGTACAACTATAAAACATTGTTTACAATAATAATTACACCCCTAGGATTGTAATACAAAGCTTAATTAGCATTTTGTAACTAGAATTTGGAAAACTAACTTACCCGCGTGTAAAATTTGGAGAAGAAACAAACGTTTTTTTTTTCTTTTTTCTTTCTGTCTCTTTTCAGCTTGCCTCTATACAATTATCCCATTGTGGTTCTAGACATGCAAAACATAAAGTGACTGAAGGGATAAAAATGAGTAGCCCACCAATATATATATTCATGTGCTAACCATTCACGTGACCACTTAGTTCTTTTGCTCATATGCCACTTAAGTGCTTCATTTATTAAATAACTTTCAAAACTATCTTATCACCCCTTTCATTCTCCTTTCATCACTTGCCTCCCACCTTGAATACACCCCCCATGATACATATACATAAATCACAACCGCCCCATTAGCTTATACACACGGTCAACCATATAAAGCCTCATACGGTGCCATGTTAATACTAGGCTGATAGTTGTTATTATAAGCAAACTCACACAAAGATAAATACTCACTCCAAGTCCCACCAAACTCTCATATACATGATTTGAGCATATCCTCTAACATCTGAATCACCCTCTCGGTTTGTCCATCGGTCTACGGGTGAAATGTTGTACTGAGACGGAGATGGGTACCAAATCGAGAATGTATAACCTGCCAAAATCTCGATGTAAACCGCAGATTTCTTTCTGACACAATAGATACAAACAACCCATGCAATCTCCCAATCTCTCGAACATATAACCTGCTTAGTCGGTCTATCGAGTATCTGGTGTTTATCGGAAAAAAATGTATAGACTTAGTCAACTGGTCCACAACAACACATATGGCATCATATCTACCATGAGATCTAGGCAGTCCTGTAATGAAATCCATAATAATATGCTCCCATTTCCACTCTAGAATGGGTAAGGGTTGCATCTGACCTCCAGGTCTTTGATGCTCAGCTTTTACTTGTTGGCACACACTACATTTCTGCACATACTCAGCTATATCTTTCTTCATCCCATGCCACCAAACTGTCATCTTCATATCATGATACATTTTTGTAGACCCTGGATGAATAGTATACTGAGATCTGTATGTTTTTTCAAGCAATGTTGCCCTTAATTCCCTACCAACAGGTATCCATAACCTTCCTTAATAATGCAGAACACTATCAGAACCTCTCTGCCAGTCAACTCTATCTGCACTGTTAGCCCAAGTCTCATACATCGTCAAATCAGGATCATGCTGCTGTAACTCTCTGATATTCTAAATATGAGAGTCTGTCAACTGAATATGCATTTAAGCACAAATATCAACATGTGTCTCTACAAAGAGAATACTCATCATAGTCACTCTCTCTAAAAGTCACCACTCCTGGGCCATCTGAAAACCTACCACACTAGTCTCTGCTCATTTCCTACTCAGTGCATCTGCTACAACATTAGCCTTCCAGGATGATACTCTAAAGTGAAGTCAAAAGCCTTCAAGAATTCTAGCCATCTACGCTACCTCATATTCAGCTCTTTCTGGTTAAACAAATATTTCAGACTCTTATGATCAGAATACAGTGTGAACCTTTCTCCATACAAATAATGTCTCCATAGTTTCAACACAAAAACTACTGCTGCTAACTCCAGATCATGCACAAGATAATTTTTCTCATGCACCTTAAGCTGTCTAGATGCATAAGCAATTACCCGACCTTCCTGCATCAATACACCACCCAAACCTGTTAGTGTTGCATCTGTATATATCACTAGTTCCTTCCCAAGCTGTAGAAGTACTAACACAGGAGCAGTAGTCAACTTTTATAACTCCGTGAATGCAACTTTACATGTTGAGGTCCGCACAAATGGTACATTCTTCTAAATCAGCTTTGTGAGTGGAGCAGCTAATTTAGAAAAACCCTCTACAAACTTTCTATAATAGCCAGCTAGACCCAGAAAACTACGAATCTCAGTCACTGTAGTTGGTCTTAGCCAATTGATAATAGCCTCAACCTTAGTAGAATCAACCAAAATGCCCTTTGCACTTAGTACATGACCCAAGAACTTTACCTCATCCAGCCAAAACTCACATTTGCTAAGTTTAGCATACAATATGTGCTCCCTTAAAGTCTTCAAAGTGATATGGAGATGTTGCTCATGGTCTTCTCAAGTCTTGGAATATATGAGGATATCATCAATAAACACAATAATGAAATGATCAAGATATGACTTAAATACCGTTTGCATTAAATCCATAAACATAGCAGGAGCATTATTAATCCAAAGGGCATCACAAGAAATCCATAATGACCATATCTAGTTTTGAAAGCAGTCTTTGGCACATCTTCTTCTCAAACCCTTAACTGATGATACCCAGAGCTCAAATCAATCTTAGAAAAGAACTTAGCACCATTCAACTGATCAAATAAATCATCAATGCGAGGCAAAGGATATTTATTCTTTATAGTCACCTTATTCAGCTGACGATAATCAATGCATAACCGTAAGCTTCCATCCTTCTTCTTTACAAACGATACAGGTGCGTCCCAAGGTGACATACTTGGGTTAATAAACCCTTTAGTCATCAGTTCTTCTAATTGAACTTTAAGTTCCTGCAACTCCTTTGGTGCCATTCAATATGGAGGAATGGAAATAGGCTTAGTGTTAGGCATCAATTCAATAATGAAGTCTATCTCCCGCTTTGGTGGTAACCCCAGCAAATCATCTGGAAACACATCGGGATACTCACCAACTAAAGGAATATCAACTAACTAGACGTCTTTTGCCTTTTCCACCATTGAACCAATACCAATCCACATTCCTACTTCTTCATCAGTAGCCATACAACCTCAAGTAGGAAGTTGTGAAGATTTCATACCCCTTCACACAAATGGGGGTTGACCTGGTATCTGAAAAACTACTCTTTTAAAAAAGCAGTCAATACATGCATGATAGGCCACCAACCAATCCATGCCTAGAATAGCATCAAATTCTAGAAATTCCAACACTCTAAAACATACAATTATTTTATGATTGTCATATTTTACCATACAATTTTCACACACCATATTTGGATATATTTCTCCCCAGCTGCTGTGCTCAAAATCAAAGGTGTGCTAGTCCTAACAGGTGATAAATGTAGTCTATCTACCATATGACTAGCAATAAAGGATAAAGTCGATCCAACATCTATCAAAACATACATAAGAGTGTCATAGATATTGATAATACCTTCAATGAGCTATTTGCTGGAGATAGGATCAGGCTCTATTACTGCTCTGGCCTGCTCACGTATCCCTACTGTAGTTTTACCCCCTTGGACAGTAGCAGATCTCTGGGGTGCAGATTGTGGACACTGAAAAACTCTATGTCTTGTCATCCCACATCTTTAGCAAACAAATGGTGGTCTACCTGACCCAGAAGTAGAAGATGCAACTTGAGACCTTGTACCTCCTGCCGCCATATAAGGTATGCTCCTAGTCTGCTGTTGTGGCCTCCTTGGCTGTGGTACACCTCTCCCTGCCATATATGATGCTGGTGGTGGTGTAGGCCCTGTCAAACTTGGAGTTATAGATGCCTTCATTCTGCTACCCTAACCACTATATCTGGGTTTCTTATTAGGCATGGGCCTTCTCTTCTGATAATATGGCCTCCCTGCCATAGTTGGACTCATCTGGCCTACTAGTGCACTCTGTGCGATAGATGATGTCACTGTCATCCCTGTAGCAGCAGCTCTCCTCATCCTAGCATCAGTTTGGGTAGTCTCAAAATCTCCAGCCTTTTTGGTTGCTGTTAGCGAACTCGCAAGTATACGAGATCGCTTGTAGTAATATCCGGAAAGTCCGGGTATCGTCCTCAGGGAATACAAATGGTAATTGAATTTTCTTTAATAACAAAATTG
>JAJIYU010016397.1:0-12176 GCA_030144865.1 Tinospora cordifolia | reverse complement strand
TCTTAGTTCTATCCACACAGTGGCCCAATATCTAATCTCACTGTCCCTACTCAGTTTTGATCGACCCGAACCATTTCGGTCAATCTGTCAAACTCGGTCAACTCTGGTCAACTCTGGTCAATGTGGTCATCCTACTCACTGTTGGTCAATTTGTGCCCAAATTGGGTCAAAATGGGCCAATTGGGTCAAAATGGGCCAATTGGGTCAAAATTGGTTCAAAATCCCAAGTCCCAACACTTAGTCACATTTTTAGCTTAAGGCCCTAACTGCACAATAATTTTTCTAATTTTTCTGCAGGCAATCCATACATCGGATTCATATCAAATATTCCAGATCTGTTCGAGACTCTTTAAACCTCTTCTAGAATTTTGAATCATGATTTTCGGACTTCATTTGATAGTGTTTTTAGCTAAGATTTCAGGGACTATGTGTTCTCGGATTCTGTATGACAAGCAGTGATTATTTGTCTAATTTGACCCACTTATCCATATCAGATTGATCTGAAATTTGGTAGACATAAACCAGACATACTTAGGAATCTCTCCACCAAATTTCAGCTCAATACACAGAGTTTTGCCCATCTGATTTAATCTCAGAATTTTCAGTTGAATCACAGGAACTTTTGGGTTCACACTTCCTAGCACTAAATTTTTCAAATTTCCTGTGATCAATCCAACTATTGGATTTATGTAAAAATTTTCAGATTTGATCTATTCTTTCCAAAAAGTTACTAGAATTTTATTTCACAATTTTTGGACGTTTTTTGCTATGATTTTTAATAGGGATATCAGGAAAGTTGAATCATCGGACTGCATGTTTCCAGTAATCAATTATATATTCAATTGACCCACTAAATCAATTCAGATAGGGGTGAAATTTGGCACACTTAATCGTGACATGTCCAGTGACCTCCCCACTAAATTTCAACTCAAAATACCTATGTTTGGTTAGTCAACGGATCTGATACTTTTCTGTCCTAAAACTGATTTTTAATTTTCATGTTTTCTAAGTTGTTTTAAGTGCCTAATTTCCCCTCTCTACAGCATTGATCCAAGGGTCTATTTTATTGATTTTGAAAGGTTTCAGATCCATAAACACTAGTCTATTAAGTATCATCTAAAATAGCAAGTAAGTATAACCCTAATCACCCTCAATTTCAAGTTACATCATAGCAAACCTAAGGGATTTTTCAGAAAATATTCTTAGTCCTAGAATCCTAACTAACAAGGCACATTGGCGAGCATGGTAAAATATATTCACAAAGGGTTATGGTTCGAAACTTATACCTTCTTGTAGTCCTCAAAGTGAACTTTAATCACTCCAAAATTTGGCTTCATTCAATGCTCTTATCCACTTCAACTGGTAGTCCAAAGTTGCCTCCAATACTACTTTTCTGAAAAACTGCTGTCACAGTTGGTGAGCAGTCCACTTTGGCCCTATTTTTGACACACTTCTACAGTTTATTTTCCATTTCATACAAAATAAAAGTTAAAGTAAACGTTTTAACCTTTTCAACAAGCTATCATACGTCCAAAACGGACCTCGGATGGATGGTGAACAAACAGCTTGAAGTTTAGATCAACACTCCCTTCTCTATTTTCCCGGCTATTTTCATCTCTACCTGTCGTGCAATGGTGTCCGAGGCTTGTAGGAGCTTGAAGAGGAGTCTGAGAGCTTTTCAGCAAGCATAAGAACGTCCAAAATGGTGGTGGGATGAAGGAGAACGAAGTTGTGCAAGTTGGGTGTTCACACATGAAAAATCCGAAAATGGGTTTCATTTTATGTTTGAGCTCTTCATGCTTGGCAATGAGCTCTCTACGTGGTCTCCCACATGGCTCGTTGGATTGCCTACATGGTGCACATGTGTCCACCACTGGAATCCTGCCCGACGGAGTTGCTGAAGTTTGGAATTCCGGGGGCCAAAAACAGTTGGTGGCAGCTATTTTTTCGTCAAGAGAAGGGGAAAAACCAGGGGAGAAGAAGAAGAAAAGGGGGGGCCTGGGCTGCCCAGGCCGAGCGCCTGTGTCCCAGGCCCGGCCCCCCCAAATACCCCCTTTTTTTCTCTTTTACTCACACATATACATATATATGTATATATACCCAAAAATTTGCATTTTTTTTCGTAAAATCATTAAAAATCATTATTTTACCATCTCTCATCAAGATCTCCCATTATACATCATTTTCTCATTTATTCCATTATTTTCTCTAAAAATTGAATAATCCATCAAAAATTATATTTTTCTCTAAAAAATTTCATTAATTACACCAAAATTTTCATAATTATTTCAAAGATTCAATAATTAATCCCAAAAATTATTTCTCTCAAGAAATCACATTTTTTTTTCATTATTTTAATTTTCTCCAATAATAATTCAAAATTGAGAAAAATTTAGATAAATTCATATATTTCCATTAAAAGTTCAGAAAATACATACTTTGAACTCGAAAATTTCTATGTACAAAATTATGGGTCGTCACATCGTGCCGACTCGATTTAGGACTTATTGTCGTTGCCGTCAATTGTAACAACCCATTCAGGACTTATTCATGTTGTCATATTGTGACGGCCCAATTAGGACTTATTGTCGTTGTCATCTCGTAGGCCTACAGAACCCCTTCAGTGAGCACTCTGTGCTAGGTGGTTACTATCGGGGTCATATGAGAAACCGACATATCTCGCCCTAACCCTGTACCCTCGGACTTCGAGACTTGGTCCACTTCTCATTTAAAACACATTTAAAGGATGCATATTTATCACTATATGTAATACCATTTTCATAATACACAAAAGAACAAGCTTTAAGAAACATGTTAGAAAACACTACTCACAAGTATGCCCCGCTCCCGGTGCTCCTCTCGCGACCGGTCGCATCCCGCTAGTACTTGGTTCTACGAAATCGACATAACTCCTTAATCTTAACATGGGACTTGACTCACTCTAACTCTACATAATTGGTCAATCAATGGATTGACCTAGTCAAGGGTAGTCCATCTATGTTAGTTCAACTTGCTTTAAATTGCTAAGCCAATTTGATTGACCTTGGTCAATCTTAGTCAACCCTAGTCAACCTATCACTTGCTGACCTAGCTGGTCAATAGAGTCCCAAATGGTCAATTCTGGTCCTCATAGAGTCAATTGGGCCAAAAGGGGTCAACATTCCCAATTCCCCTCACTTAGGGACAAACTTTTCTGCGCAACCATTTTCTCAATTTTTCTGTGGATAATCCATACATCGGATTTGTGTCAAACTTTGCAAATCTATTCTAGACGTCCTAAATCTTCCCCAGAATTTTGAATCACAATATTTGGACATCATTTACTAGGGTTTCTAGGTATAATAACAGAGACTGTAAAGATCCCGTATACCATGTGATAGGCAGTGACTGTTTGCCTGAATTGACCTACCTATCCATATCATAATGCTCTAAAATTTGGTAGGCAACTTCTAGACATAATTAGGGATCTCTCTACCAAATTTCAGCTCAATCTACCAAGGTTTGTTCAGTTAATATCATCTCAAAATTTTCGGTCAGATTACAAGAATTTTCTAGGTTCATAAATTCTACTATCTTTCTAGTAGTCATTTCCCCCATTAAACCACAATTCCATGGGTCATTTCTTGTGTCTAATTGCAGTATGTAAGTCATAAAACATTTATTAATCAAGAATACTTCGAATCAGTAACATGTAATAGTAAAATCATGTCTATCATTCCATCAATATCTCTGCTGCATTCTAAAAGAACACAAGAAATTTGTTCTAAGTCTTAATACTCTAATAATCATGGCATATTTGTAAGTGTAGCAAATCATATTCACAAAAGGCTCAAGGTTAGATCTTTATCTGGAACCTCTATTATGAGGTTTAAAACGCCTCTAGTTTCAGTCCGAATGGGTGCCTTTAAGTGTTCCAAATATAGCTCTAAATCTAGTCTTAATCTGGTTTCTGTCAACACTGTTGCAATAGTGAGTCTAATAGTTAACAACAGTGGCTTATCAAACATATTAAATGTTTCAATTTTTGGTTTCTACTACTTGGACACTTGAATACACATGATAAGGGGTAGAATGATGAATTTTACCTCAGGGACAAGCTTGGAATGGTTCAGGTGTGAGCCTTCCTATAGTTACTCCAACACTGTTTCTGTTACATAGTTGCAACAGTGAGTAAGTGACCAACTTTAATGGTTTGGAAATCATGTGCAAAGCCCTATTTTTCGTTCTCTAACACTTAGATGTTAAAGTACATATGGAAATGAAGAGGGTAGACAATTTTACCTCCAAAATGGACTAGAAATGACCAAGGATTCGAAGCTCTAAAGGTGACTTTACATAGACTTTTTGGTTTTTTGGATTTAAACCTTGTGAACAACACTTCTTCTCAAGTTTTTTAGCTCCAAACGGTTTCAGGATTCAACAAATGGCTTATAGGACTTCGTAAATGGTAGTATAAGCTTCAAAACAAACTATGATTCACCAGATTTGGCTAAGAAATGATGGAGATTCAAGCTTGTGAATAGGGGCTACAACTGCTGGAATTTTCTGGACTTAAGCTCAAGAGGAGATTTTGTTGCATGAGAGGAAGTTTGCTTGGCATTATGGGGTGACATGGGCCCATCTAGGTGGCTTCCAAACTCACATGCTGGCTGCCTAGTTGGCAATGTCTATTGGCCACAATTGAGGCTGTGAGTTGATAGCAAGACCATGGACACAATACCATGGGTTTTCATGGTTTAGTAGCTGAAAAATCTAGAAAATGCTGCAAAATTCGCCAAAAATTCACACAATACGACAAAATACAAGGGCTTCATTCAGTTGGGCGCATGGGCTGGTCGGACCGTGGGGCGACCCACGGCTTGGGCTTTAAAGCCGCGCGGGCCAACGGCCTGCGAGTTTGCTGTCACGGGTCGGCCCTTGGGCCCGACCAATTCTCGGCCCGTGTGCGCCGAGAGTCCAATTTTCTTTTTTTTTTTTGGTTTAATTTCCTTTTCTTTTCTTATATATATATATACCAAAATTTGTGTTTTTTCTCTAAAATTATAAAAAATCACTAATTAATTTTTCTCTAAAATCACTAAAAATCCCAAGGCTGGCACGAGTCGGGCCCATGCGGCAGAATTTTTTTTCTATTTCTATTATTTGTCTTTTGTATATACGTATACATGTATTTCATTTTATTCTATTTATTCACTTATCCTCTATTTTTTTCTCCAAAATAATCACATATATTTTTAAATACACTCATAATCCAATTTATACATTTATTTTTTCCAAAACGTTAACATTTTACCCAAAAATCATATTTTTCTCCCAAAAATTTAATAATTACTTCAAAATTTTGATAATTACTCCAAAAAATTCAATAATCACTCAGAAAATCATATTTTCTCAAAAAATTATATTTTCCTTATAATTTCATGTATTCTCTCCTCAAATTATATTTTTTTTCAATCATTCTAATTTTTCTTCAATAAATTATTAAAATTGAGAAAAATTGAAAAAATTCACGTATTTTCATTAAAAATTTTAAAAAATACATGTATCGAACTCATTAATTTTTGTCTCAAAACCAAGGGTCATCACATAAACATTCTAAAATTTATATTTTAAAGCATTTGCTTCAAGCATGCATTTTAAATCCTTTAAGAATTTTAATCCTTCTGAGATATATCATCATCCATGAATCCAATTTCTTTGAAAAATTTTATACAATATTCATTTGCATCCAACATATCATACACTATCAAGTGTTCGGATAAAAATATTTCTCATTCATCGATGAGTTTAAATTGTTTATTTTAATGTTGACATTATACCACAATCTATAGTGTGGGATTTCCGTTTATAAAATATCAATGAACACTTTGAAATATCATAGATATCATGAACAATATTCATTTTCATTTAATATTTTATACATATATTGAATTTACGATATTTTTCACATATAAGGTATACTTATGTCGTTTTGTTAGACATTTATATCAAATTTATTCTCTTTAAAGAATGTTTAATTTTTTAGTATATATCTCTTCAAGAGATATTTATACCTCAAAATACTCACGTTCCTAATTTATTTTATTATATATAATATTTAATTCTCAACTCATAAGACATATAATCAAAATATTATTTTTTTCTTTTTAGGAATATTTTGCATATATGTTCTTTGACTTGATTGGTCAATTATACTTCAAGTGTGTCAAATTTTCACAAATAGTTGTGCATCAATTAATTGATTAATGTTTGCACATGATTGATCTCGTAAACTACCAATTGGTTTTCAATTTCTCATTTGAGATTCATGTTCACATAGTTGACTGATCTTGTGAACTATTAATTGGTTTTCAATTTCTCTTTTGAAATTTATATTTACATGGCTTCATATTACATTAGCAATTTTATATGTTATTATTTCAAGTTTGGATTTTCTCCCCCTAATTACAAGAAAATTGTTTTATTTAATCATGTAATTATAGAAGCATCATATTGAAGTTCCAAAAAATTTGACCAATTATGCTAAAATATAAATATATTTGCATCAAAGAACTTTTTGCTTTCAATCATAATATATTTCAACTGACCTCATATTTCAAAAAAATAGTTGTTCTTTAAGAACACTTATTTACAATTTGTAAGTTACTTTTCAAGAGTAATTATTCTCAATATACTAATTGCTCTTCGAGAGCAACTTTAACAAAATATAAAACATTATTTTGTTACTATAAACATGTTGCATTTGTTAATATACTAGTTGCTTTTTAGGAGCCATCAATAATTTTTCAATCTCAACATATTTTTATTGAGACATTGATCAATCATATAGTGATACTCCATATATCCAATCAATATCAATTTATTTAATAAATAACTCGAATACTTTATAGTCTCTAATTTTATGTGTCATAACAATGACATTATTCTACTTAAGGGGAATAATAACAACGATAAATATATTATCAACAATTATAACCATAATTATAATTCCTAAAGTAATCTCAATTATGATTTGTATCATAGAGAATATATTAAATTATGATTTCTTCACATTTTTCTTTTCAACTTATTGCTAATTCTAGAGCATATTCATTGCTAAATAATATATTTTTTAATATAAATATTATTTTATGACACTTTAATATTTAAATATTAAATGATTCATCATATGGTTAAAATAAATTTCTAGTTTAATTGATCAAGTAATATTTAAACTTCATTGCAAACTTAATTAAGATGAATCTTTTAATAATGTTTGTCACAAAATATTCATTAATTTGACACAACAAATAAACGTCGAATAAAGACATTAACAAATATTAAAATAATAAATTAAAATGTCTATGTCAAAGTTAATATTAATTAATAATCAAATATTATCCACATAAAAAAGGTAAAGTAAAAATTTTCGAGATACTCTATTACTATTAGATCAATTCTTAATTAGCTTCAAACTAATTTAAAAATCTATAATTATATACGTGGGTCCATAAACAAAAGTTAATAACATATAGAACATTATAACTTTTACATTTCAAAATATTTTAATAGATTCTGGCTAGTTATAATTTTATTAAATTTCACAGCTTTCGACTTAATTGTTATGACCCATATTTTAGACATCGGATTGACGGATCCGACACATGTATATTCTATGTATTTTCTTAAATTTTAATGAAAATATATGAAAATTTTTCAAATTTTTTTAATTTTGAACTTATTTATTGAAGAAAATTATAATAATAGAAAAAATATAATTTGGACGAGAAAACACATGAAACTATAAGGAAAATATGTCTTCTTGAGAGAAATGAATTTTAAGATTGATTATTAAATTTTTCGAATAATTATGAAATTTTTAGAGAAATTTATGAAATTTTTAGAGGATTATTCGATTATTAGGAAAATAATAGTATAAATGTTGAAAATGATGTATAATTAGAAGTTTTTGGTGAAAAGTGAAGAATAAATGATTTTTGATAATTTTAGAAAAAAAATGAGAAATTTGGGTATATATAGTGATGATATATACAAAAGGGAAAGGAAATACAAAAAAAAAAAGAAAAAGAAAAGAAAAAATGAGGTCGGGCCTAGGCAGACCCAGGCGTTGGGCCTAGGCCAGCCCATGCGCCCAAAAGACCAGAATCCCTCTTTTTGGTGTTTTGTGCTCGATTTTTGGCAAATTTTTAGCATTTTCTAGTGATTTTTTAACAACAAAACCATGGCTGCACCTAGTTTTGAAGCCATGGTTTATGCCATTAACTCACAGGCTCTAATGAGCCAATGGATGATGTCAACTAGGCATCCAACATGGGAGCTTGGGGCCACGTGTCACCTTGCTTTGCCATGCAACTACCCCCTTTTATGCAACAAAACTATCTCTTGAGTTAAAAATCCAAAATTTTCAATTGTTGTACCCATATTCATGAGCTTGTATCTTCCTCGTTTCTCATCCATTTCCTTTAAATCTTAGCTTGTTTTGAAGCTATTGTAACCCTCTCAAAGGGCCCCCAAGCCCCTTGCTAAGGTACACAACAACCTGAGACGAAAATATTCAAGAAGAGGTGTTGTTCACCACATTCAAGCCCAAAAATTTCAGACCATAAGTTGATCCGATTTTCAAGCAAGTGGTTCAAAACCCAACGAGGTCCATTTTGGAGGTAAGACCACTCATTTTCTTCTTTTCCATGTGTACTTTAACCTTCAACTGATAGAAGATGAAAAATGAAACCTTACACATGTTTTTCTGAGCTGATGAAGTTGGTTGCCTATTAATTGTTACAGTAGTGTGACAAAAACTATGTTGGAGCAACTTTAAGGGGGCTTACACCTGAACCATTTGATGTTTATCCCTGAGGTAAGACCCTTTATTTTACCTCTTATTATATGTATTTAAATGTCCAAGTGGTGGAAATTGGATTCTAGAGCATTAAATACGTTTTATAAGTCATTGGCGTTGACTGTATGATTCACTGTTGCGACAATGCCAACAGAAACAGGCGTTGGACCAGATTCGAAATTGTGTTTGGGGCACCTAAAGATATCTGTTTGGACTGAAATCAGAGACGTTTTAAATCCCATAGTTGAGTCATCCAGGAGGTAAAAATCTTAGATCATAAGCTTTAGTATTCGTGGCTTTATATGCATGCCAAAATGCTACTATAATTGAATGTTTGACACTTAGAAATTTTTTTGAGTTTAGTATCCATGTGAGGTGCTTAATGAAACATTTTGGCTGATTTTAGGCTTATATGCTTATTTTTTTAGAAAGGTCCTTAATAAAGGATTGCAGTATAATCTTCATGCTTGCAATATGTACAAGAAGGGACCCTTAAAGTAGAGGTTTGATGAAATAGGTAAACACATGAAAAATGATAGGAAACATGAATCCAAAAAATCTTGTGATTCGGCTGAAAATTTTGAGAATAAATTAAATGAATAAACCTCAGTGTTTTGAACTAAAATTTGGTTGAGCAACTCCTAAATATGTCTAGAATATGTATACCAAATTTCAGAGCATTCTGATAAGGATAAGTAGGTCAAATTATGCAAACAGTTAGTGCCTATCACATAAAATCCAAGAATACATAGACCTTGATACCTCGGTTAAAAACACTATCAAATGAATTCCTAAAATCATGATTTAAAATTTGGGGGAAGATTTAAGAATCTAGAATAGATTTGAAAATTTTGGCACAAACTCGATATGTCATTTGTTCGCAGAAAAATCAAAAAAATTGTTGCGCAGATAGGGCCATAAGCTAAAGATATACCTAAGTGTTATGAATTAGAAATTTTGACCTATTTTGATCTAATTTACCCAATGTTGACCAGAGTCGACTATTTGAGACTCTGTTGACTAGCTAGATTAGTAAGTAATAGGTTCAACTAGGGTTGACTAAGATTGACCGAGGTTGACCAAGTTGACTAAGCGACTTAAGGTGGTTCAAATTTACATAGATAGACCGCCCTTGATAGGGTCAACCCATTGATTGACCAAAGACATAGGGTTAGAGTTGAGTTAAGTCTCATGTCAATATCAAGAAGCTACGTCTATTTTGTAGGGTCAAGTATTAGCAGGACGCGATCAGTCATGAGAGGAGCGGCGGGAGCGGAGCATCCTGGTGGGTAGTGTTTTCTAACTTATTTCTTAAAGCTTGCTATTATGTTTAATTATTAAAAGATGTTACATATTGTGATAAATCTGCATCCTTTAAAAGTGTTTTAAATGAAAAATTGCACCGAATCTCGAGGTCTGATGGTACGAGGTTAGGGTATTACATTTAGATCTGGTTGAGCATGCAGGACTTGGAGCCGCCGTACTTGGGGTGCGAGTTGTGCTAGTCTCTCATTTGGCCCAGATAGTGATCACCTAGCACAGAGTGCCTTGAGGGGATTCTATGGGCCCACGGATGATGGCAACGACAATAAGTCTTGATTTGGGTTGTCACAATAGCCTAACTGTTTGCAACCCGCTCGAGTGGATTTCTGATCGCCTTGGAGGCTAGTAAGAGCCTCGACGAATGTTTTCACTATTTAACTGTTTTCAAATGAAGGTGCACGACTGCATTATGAATTGAAATTGTATTCACTACTACATTCACTTGCATAATGTTATTGTTCATGCATTCATTGCATTGTTTTTGTGGAATTCTTCTTTAAGTTATAAATTAGACTGCATTACTCACTGAGCCGCTATGGACAATTAGGCTTACTACTCTAACTTTTCAGGTCCTTCTACTATGGATAAGGGCAAAGGAGTGGTTATCGCGTAGAGTTGCACTCTCTTATCCTTTTCGGTAGGTTTCTTCATGTCATTTATTACCATTGAGGGTTAGAACGATGTATAGGGGTGAGGAAAACTTTGTACATAATGGATTTAGGCACTCCTGCTGCTACTCATACTTATGATGACTGTGATGATCTATTTTGATAAAATTTCAAATCTTACTAGTGTTTTTGTGTTTAAATTTATTTTGTATTCCTATGATTACTCTAATAGTGTATGGTCTGGTGTTGAAAGATGAGGCTTAATAGTGTCTTGGCAAGCTCGGCTTGCAAGCAGGCCTGTTAGGATATTGTGTAGTTGGTTCATCCTTTGCCCTAAGGATGGGGTCCCAACATTAACAAATTTTCATTTCGATAGTTTTGGGGAAGAAAATCTCTCTAACAAAATTACTTCTTAATAGCTAATAATTAAAACATTATTTTTCAATAATTTTAAGCTATAAATATTATTTTTATTATATAGCTTTAGGCTATGATTTTTTTTTTCAAGTTTTGTAATTTTAATGTTGTCCAGCCCCTTGCTCTAAGCTAAGGGCTGCCTGACCGGCACAGCTGCCTGACGAACCCTATCACCAAGACGAGTTCGCTCGACCACTGTTAAACCCTTTCCAAATCTCATACGATTAGACGATATCAGAATAATTAGAACACTTAAAAGCAAAAGTAAGCAACAACCAAAACGAAAGCATTTTATTTACATTAGTCTTGTCCAAAATACATATTGACGTTTTAGACTAGTGCAATAACGACCAACCTCAACAGGAAAGAAAAAGACCAAAAGAAGCTGAGATGGGAGTCCTTAGGGAGTCAGGCAATTATTACGTCTTTCCCCTTGTCGGCCGTTGTAGAACCTGAAATGATGATAGAGTAGTGAGCCTATAACCAATGTGGCTCAGTAAGTAGAAAGTTCAGAATGTCATCCATAATCAGTATCCCTAAACTGTCACGACCCACTCAGGACTTATTTGCATTGCCATCACGGTTGGGCCCACCGGGCATTGTCCGACTGCTTCACGCGGTGACTCAATCAGTATTGTTCCCTCCCCAAGGGATTTTCTCGCCTCCGTGGGATTCGAACCCTGATTCTGGGGGTCAAATACAAAGTTTTACGAACCCACTACCATTGAGCCACTATTGTCGCAACCACTTCGCAGGTGACGTCACGACCGGCACAGAATTCCCAAACCTGTCAGAACTCTGACATGTCCGAAAATCCTGTCAGCCTTCCGAATCAAATCACTCAATTTTCTTAAAAATTTTGACAGAGTCTCCTTTAGAAATATAACATTTCACAAATTTCAAAACACCTGATAGTCACAATCATATACAAAACCACATATTTTTTTTTCATCCACATAACCATACATCTACAAAATTCATCATTTCTT
>JAJIYU010016396.1:0-12202 GCA_030144865.1 Tinospora cordifolia | reverse complement strand
AAATATTTCTTATTAATATTACTTCGTTTAAAATAATACCTTATTTATCAAAAAAGTAGTAAGATTATTTTTTAATATTATTTTTTATTTTTAATAAAAATATTACACTAAAAAATTACAAAAAATAATTTGATCTCTCAAATCTTAAAAATTTTTTATAAAAGTACTAAACATAATTTCTTTAACATAATTTATTTATTTATTTAACTTGCTCTAAAAATGTTATATCTTGTTTTATTTTTAATAAAAATACTACACCCAAATAAAAATTATAAAAAATAATTTATCTCTCAAATCCTAAAAAAACTTAGAAAGTACTAAATTGTTTTTAATATTAATGTTTTTATTTTTTTAACATGCCCTAAAAAGCACAAAACGTAAAAATAAATTTTCTTATATATATATATATATATATATATATATTTATTTATTTATTTATTTTAATCTTTATTTTCTTATCCCCTAACTAAATCGCTACGCCTAGTCTCTCTCTCTCGGTCTCACCTTCAAGAATCACTCCCCTCCTTCACGGTTCAACTGGCTCTAAATCTCTCACACGAATCAGTCTCTGGCTCTCTCGCTATCTCATCTTCAAGGAATTACGCCCCACCTTCACTGTTCAAGTTGTCCTAAATCTCTCACCTTCACTAATCACCTCTGGCTCTCACGGTCTCACCTTCACATTTCAATTTGCCCTTAATCTCTCACCGTCTTACCTTCACGAATCACGTCTCTGGTAGTCTGGCTCTTTCACGGTTTCACCTTCACAAATCACGCCTTCAACTTTCTTCAAGATCGCCCTAAATCTCTCTGTTCAACAGCAAGCACAAACTCTCTGTTCCCGCCTTCTTCGTGATTTGGTGAAACGCCTTCTTCGTGATTTCGCCATAAATCTCTCTCTCTCTCTCTCTCTCTCTCTCTCTCTCTCTCTCTCTCTCTCTGTGTCTCCATCACTCTGTTAACCAGCACGGCAGACACTCTCTCTCACTGTTCACGCCTTCAAGCATCTGCGGGACTGCAAGGTATGACTTAGGTTTCGAATTTGATTTCTTCAAGTTCATAAATTTAATTAGATTTGTAGGGGTTTTTAATTTCTTCAAGCTCATTATTTAAATGAGCTAACTTAATTCATGGGATGTCTATGTCAAATTAACTTATACATTCTATTCTGATTTTCCCCAATTGCTTTTACTAGTTTGGTCTTGGATTTGGAGTTGGCCGTGCTATCGCAAGTTGAAAAATTTGGTTTGACTTGTTATTCATAAGAGGCTTCTCATTTATGACCTAAGGCTTAAAACAAATATGATAGCACATATACTTGTTGTGTGATATCCAGCCTGAGATATTCTCCACATTCTTAGGGATTTTAAAATTGTTGCATCTTATTAGAAGTCTACGGTGCTACATGCTACATTTCTTACACCTGCTATTGTGCTTATTTGCCAATGTTTCTTTACTAGAACATCCTTTTGTTACTCTTTTCCATGATTCTCAAGAACTGTTTGGGAGATATTGGAATTGATCTACAGTTCATACTCTGGATGAGTCTCAACAGGTTATAAATAGGTCAAACATGTCAAACAGGTTACAACAGATCAAAGAGGTCAAACAGGTTATAAACAGGTTACAACAGGTTATAAACAGGTCAAACAGGTTATAAACTAGTCAAATAGGTTACTGGTTATAAACAGGTCAAACACGTTATTAACTGGTCAAATAGGTTACTGGTTATAAACAGGTCAAACAGGTAATATGTTATAACAAGTTATAGACAGGTTAGAATGGGTCAAGTAGGTTATAAACAGGTTAAATGGGTTGTAAACAGGTCAACAATAAACGTGTCATGTTAGGTTAAACATGACACGCAAATGAACTGTTTAATTACTCGTATTAAACGAGTCATAATCGGGTAACTTGTTGATTAAATGTTTCGTGTTCGAGTTTGTGTGTCATGACATGACTGATAAATGGGTCGTGTTTGGGTTGGCGTATCATGACACGATTAATAAACGGGTAGACCTGTTTATGACCTGCTGACACGAATTGCCACCCCTAATTTTCTTTAAAAAGGGGGGTTGTGATTTAGAATCCAGATTTAACACGTGATTTGTGACCTTTTTTTATTTTTTTTCAAAAAATTCTTTAAAATAGAATGGGGTGTTTAAATAGCATATTCATGATTTCTTTAACCACATTTATATAATAATTTATATCTTTGCATTGCATTGCATTACTCATCTTGTCATTGTGTTTGTGACAGATTACTACACATATTTGGTGTGTTAACCTTGTAACATGAGGTGCTACCATAGAAAATGTGATCATTGTATCGTAAGAGAAAATCGTATGTAGGCTATGGGTGCGAGATCGTGTGATGAAATTGTCTTAAGGACATAAAGTCCAACTCTAGCCTCAATCACTTTATCCATATTTAGTTTGTAAGTATACCATATGCATCTTCTACAAGTCTCGGCCTTTCAAACAAATTCTGATTTTTCATCTTCATTAAAGCTAGATATTGTACAAATTTCTTTTTCCTTTTTTTTTTTTTTTGAAATGTAAAGAGAACCCTAAATTAACCAAAATCAGAAGCAAACTGGCTCAATCTATGAGCAGCTATGTTGTTATCTTTATACACAAAATTGTGAGAGTGGTTAGGGATGAACACTAAAATGTTTACAAACTTTAACAGTAACTGCAAATTTACCTGATCCACTAGAATTTGAAGAGATGGCATTAATCACCCGAGTGAAGTCACTTTCTATGATAGAGATAGGCACCACAACATCCAAAGCAAATAATAGTCCTTAACTGTGGCTGGATCTTCAGCTACTGCAGCAGAAACATCACCTTGTAGTCTCTTCGTCATAACAGCTACAACAAAACCTGAAGAGTCTCTTATCACTACACCAATCCCAGCGCCTTCCACATTAGATTTCCAGGCTGCATTAATATTTGATTTGAATTCATTCTCCGCTAGATGCAGCCATATTGAAGAAGGCCTTGCATGGGCATATCTATTAGGAGCATGGGGGATTTTGAATTTATGTAGAAGAGAAAAAGTGTTGTCTGGATTGGCTACGATTTATATCCTTTTTAAAATTGAACTCACATGTTTGTGCAGTGCTAAATATACCAGCATATCATAAGGAATTTTTCCACAATCTCCTTATAAAGGAATATAGTATTGCAATGAACTCCCCCTTGGAGATGTTATCAAGTATTTGGTTTTGGGAATCCATAAATTTCTGAGAATGCCACAGTTCAATAGTGAAGTCACGGCTACCAAGAACATGGTTAATGTCTATGGACATAAAACATAGATGGGACAGGAAGGGGAATGAATAACATTTCTTTTTATGTTTAAGGTAATATAAAGGTGCCATAACAATTTTTACTTCTGTCCGGGCCCCGAGTTGGTTGAGCAAGCTGATTTCTACCTTCTTGCTGAAGCCAATTACCACTTCCAACTGAACAAGTCTTATGTGTAGAAAAGTGCCATGTCAGTTTGTTTCACATCTCTTAAAACTGATAGGCATTTTGAGTATATACTCCAAATCAACTTCCAATACCATAGACTTCAATTTGTTAACATCCCAAATTTTCTCATCAGCGATGAATTGAGCCTTGCAACAATCATTTTCTTTAGCTTTGGGGCTTACAAGTTTGAATGTAGAAGGCCTAGGAATCCACGGGTCTTCTTATGAATCTCATGCAACTTAAAGCTGTAAAATAAGTAAATAAATAAATAAAATGACTAATTAACATAAAGAACAATCAACATATTATTTTGGGTGTGATTGAACTTTTATTTTTCTGTGACAAAGAAGTTTCTTTTCAATTTCAACCTTTGGTTATATTTCATAGAGTATTTAATCTTTTATTCAAATCCTGCAGTTCTTATAAATCCCAATGAACAATTCGAGTTCTCTTGTATAGTTCTTCAGAGTGTATCTTTTGATGCCAAAGCTTTTCCAAATAATGGATATTTTATTTCAGTGCTTTTCATGTTTATTTTCTATGCTGCTTTTCCATGCTCATTTACCTCCTTTGTTATTTGTGACATAGATAATGGAGGTTGAAGTTGATCATTATGAGGTCTTAGGGCTACGATCAGGTGAAGAAGGAGCAAAACTCACTGAGAGTGAAATTTCTAAGGCTTATAGGTCAAAAGCCTTAGAATTGCATCCTGACAAGCGCCCTAATGATCCTAATGCCCATTCGGAATTTCAAAAGCTCAAGACCTCTTATGAGATTCTCAAAGATGAAAAAGCTCGTCGGCTATTTGATGACCTCCTTCGGGTCAAACGTGCACAACGCCAACGTCAGTCCCAATTTGATGTTAAACGCCGCAAAATGATGTCTGATCTCGATGAACGAGAGCGTGCTGCGTTTGCTCCTGATCCCGCTTCAAAAGCACGTGAAGAAGAAGAGCAAATTTCCAAGAAACTTAAAGAAGAAATAGCTAGAATTCGGGCCATGCATGCAAGGAATGCGGGGGCAGCAACAACCTCTGCTAATGTAGAGATGAAAGGGAAGGGGTCAGAAGGTGTGAGAAGCAGTGGTAGTTTGGATGGGGATAAGGTCTTAAAGGTTTCTTGGGATGGGGTTGGAGATGATTATAGTGCTCAAAGGTTGAAAGAGTTGTTTGGGGAGTTTGGAGAAGTTGAAGATGTTGTTATACGATCGAAGGGCTCTAAGAAAAAGAGAATGAGATCTGCTCTTGTTGTCATGGCATCTAAAGAGGCTGCAGTGAGTGTGCAGTTAGCATTATTGCACTCATGATTTGATATAGTAGAGCTGTTATTGTTGGTGTTTACTCTCAATTTTCTTAATTGGGCTTCTTCTTTCGTTTTTATTCTTCTTTATATTCAGTTTGCAGCCTTGGGTAGTGCATGTGGAGATCTCTCAAATCCTTTGCTTGTTTTGCCACTTAATAAGACAACGCCTGACGAGTTTCCAAGTATGTCTTCTGCCAATGAGTGTACGCAAGCCGGTGGTCAGGAGCTAAATGATCTTGTTGGAGCTGGTTATCAAGCAAAAGAAGACTCAATTCTGACCAAGCTTCGAAAGGTCCACAATATCTACTTGAAATTATTCCTATGCATTTTTCATTTGTCATGGCTTCAACTCATTAAATATTTACAGGGAATTGATGTTCTATCTATTAAATCTAAATTGTTTCAACTTTTTGTGGGTCATGGTTGATGAGATAGGTTTTGTTTAGTGTGTTTGTTTTGGTTATGGAAAAATCAATATATGCATCTACTTTTTAGCTTGTCTGAATAATTGTTATTACTTGTTCACTTAAAATTGTTGTTTTGTTGTTCCGTTTTGTTATTGCTGTTACTTTTGTCTTGTTAACTTTGGATGCAAATTTTGTACAGCAGGCTGCAGAAAAGAAAAAATGACTCTCCATCACATATCATTTAAAAGTGGTGTTAAATGGTTAATATGGATCCTAATCTCTGTGCTTCTCAGATGCAACTAAGGTATGACATAACTTATTTCAGCAATATGATTATTTTTTTCCAATGGTTACATTCTGTATCATATATTTTTACTAGAATGGAGAAGCATTTTTTGCACGAACGTTTTCATTTATTTCTAATCTGGGTGATTCTGAACCCTTAGAGATGTTTCTTGCAAAATATTCCTGAATCTAAGGTTGGCAACCATATGATTGTTGCTTCAATGCTACATTTGTTGCAAATTCATATCTTAGGTACTAATTTGTCTCTATGCACTTATGGAAAGAACAATAATAATGTTTTAACCTTAGAATTATACTGCAAAGTAAGGGTGGAATTCATGTCATTGTGTTATAAATGGGTTGTATGGTAAACGTGTATGACCCATAAATTGTAAATTTAAACTTGACTCATTTATTAATTGTATCAAATTTGTAAAACCAAATCCGACCTATTTAACTTTTTGCAATCAATTTTTAGAATTTTTTAGAATTATTTTAATAAAAAATATTAATAAAAACAAAAAACATAAATAGTTTATTAAAAATAAATTAAATTAAAGATAATTTTTGAAAAGTAATAAAAAATTATATTATCATCACATTTAGAAGTATATTAATTTTAAATTAACTTATTTATAGTATGTTTGTTAATTTATTCATAATCATGTTAAACAGATCATTTTCGAGTTTAGCAGGTTAACCTGTTTATAACCCAAATTTTAATCACGTTTAATTGTGTCTAAACCGCTTTGGCCCAAATTCATTTAGGTCAAACTCAAACACGTTAAATGCATGTCATGTTTAGGTTGGTTTATCGTATCGTGACGAGTTGTCACCTCTACTGTAAAATGTTGTGTGGTTGATTAACTAAATCTGATGCTCCTTTTCATACCATTACAACCACTTAGCACACAATTATATATTTCTTTGGGTGATATTTCCAATTGCAAGACCCCTTTCCCAAGTGGCAGCATCACGCTTTCCCATTTCACCAAACTGCTTATATTCCTTTCACCAACTTCTTCCTGCAACAAAGTCTAAAAATGGTTTCAGTTCTCTTGGCTGCCCTGTATGGAATTGGAATAATGCTAAGTAATATGAAGCTAAAGCTTGAAGGACTGAATTTATTAAGTCCAATCAAAATGGTTTCAGTTCTCTTGGCTGCCCTGTTTGGAACTTGAATAATGCTAAGTAGTATGAAGCTAAAGCTTGAAGGACTGAGTTTATTAAGTCCAATTGCGCACCTGTAGATAGCAAAACTTTCTTCGAATCCTCTAATCTTTTAGATGTTTTGGCTAGAACTGGTTCACAAAAAGAACATTTTGATGGATTTCCCGCAAGAGTAAGCCTCAAATGCTTCGCAGGCGAATTCCTGATAGAATACCCAATATTGCCAACAAACTGTTGCACAACTTCCTCTTCAATATTAATTTTATACATTTGGCTTTTCCGATGTTAATTCTCAGACCTTATACATCACTAAACCTTCTAAGCATGTTGATTCTGTTCCTCAGATTTTCCCCATTTCTATGGAGCAAAAATAAAGTGTCATCAGCAAATTGAAACAAGGGAATCTCCAACTGCTTAGGACCCTCCACAAATCCCTTTATCACAACTGCTGCTGTCATTGGTTGTCTTTCATGAGAAAATCACTTCACAATATTATTTGTGCTGCCTTAAATGGTTTTAATGGTGACTTTATATTTTGGATGAAATTCTCTTGCTTACAAAATACTTACTACAGCAATTAGGACATGGTGCCCCTCTCAATCACTTAAGAAATGTTAAATCTACTGCAAGCAAGAGTTGCTTCCTTATTTTAAATCAATTGCGCTCTGTGTGTATGTGTGTGATTTGCATTAATTTTACAGACTTGCTAACCGTATCCTTCCCACATTAGTTTGAGTTCGGGGGACAGCAACAAGTCGCCCTCATTCCCAGCGTCAAGTGCTGCAGACTTTCAAATGCCAGGGAAAGGGCCGTTGGGCTTAAGGTCTTTGCCGTTTCTTATTCAAGGGTAGTATCCCCTCATATTAGGAACCCAAAGAAGCATTGGCCATGGGAAATTTCTTGAACCAGAATGTGGCTTCATGTGGAAAGTCAACACTTGAATGTGTTTGTCGACTTGTGCTCCTCAAATTGATGTAATGTGATATGGCTGGAGTATATTTTTAGATAAATTTTTGAATCCAAAATATTTATTATCATCAATAAATTTATATACTTAACGAGTAAAATTTTCTTCATTAAATATAATAAGCTCTATATAAAGTTGGTTGCACATAATACCTATCATATGAAAAGATAGGGATTACATTAGATGTCTTTATTTTGGGTTTTGGTCGTTTTGAGAATCTTGAGATCATGCTATTGAATGTGAACTAGTAAATTGATCTTAATGGTTTGCAAATGCTTGTTGGGATTAACAGGATTTTTAATATGTGCCGAGAGGAGTGAATTATTCCTCATGAAGCATAATTATTTAAAAAAAAAAATTGAGGCGTACAAGTATTTATTATTACTATTATTTATTGGTTTTTATCAAAATTTGCTTAGTTTGGGAGGTGATTAAATATATTTTTTTATGAGAATTAACTACTGAGAAAATGTTTCAAGAATTTTTTTTTTTGGCTTTTTTATTAATTTTAATAAAAAAAGATCTCAGTTACTAAGCTCACCTCAAACTCTTGCCACTAATGATGCTTACTAACTCAACCAACTTGACCAAATCAAACTTTAACCCATTGGGTTAAATTTGGTTGGGTGTTTAGATTGGATTAGGTTAAAAAAAATCCTTATTTGAACTATTCACATTAGGTAATGGTTTGACACTCTTAGAAGCCAATTCAGACTTAAATCTTAATTTTGAGGCTTCAAATTTATTATCCGACTAGTTCACCAAGTGACAAAACTTACAAACCCTTTAAAATCCTGAACCGACATTACTTTATTTTTGCCTTCTGTATAACTTACCCTTTTATTTGAATATAGTTTGAGAAATTTTCTTGTAAAGAAAATCCAGGTCACTGCAACCCCAATGACCAATTGGTTGAGTTTGGTTGGAGATTATTTTGGTTCACTTAACTAGTTATATTACACACACACACAAATATTCTTTCAATCTCACTGATTAGGTTTTTAGTTGGGGTGGGTTTTGGTTTCAACCCAACCCGTTACATTCCAATTGCCATTGTTCCACTGAGATGAACATTCCCGAAAAAGAAAAAAGTGAAAAAAGTTCTAACTTGCTAAAAACTCTCAAATGCTAATCAACATAAAATAAAAAGGAGGCAAAACTGAGACCACTGAGACACTGTGAATAATAGTTTACACCTTAAACCTTAATCTTGCTCTACTCAGCTCCAGGACTCTTGATCTATGAAGCTTTTTCTAGCTGCCGGCAGTATCGATTCTCGACAACAGTAGTATCACATTAATAAACTTTTCTACACTTACAAAGGGCGAGAAGCAAACCCTCTCTCCACCATCTTCTCTACCAACTCTTCATGCTTTTTTATTTGCCCTGCCTTCCTCAGCTGCTGCAAAACCATCTCATAAACTGGCAAGGACGGTTTTAAGCATTTCTCTTCAATCATCTCCTTGAAGAAACTATAAGCCCTGTTCCAATGTCCCATTCCGCAAAACAATGAGATCAAAACCCTGTAAGTATTCACATTAGGCTCCACCTCATTCTCATCCATTTCCTTCTTCAATTTAAGAACCATATCTGCAGATTTCTTCCCTGCAAACATCCTCATCAACACATTGTATGTCACGGTATTGCCCTTGCATTTCAACTGATTCATCTTACCATACACTCTATGAGCAGCATTAACATCTTGCATCTCCGAAATGCACCTAAATATTGGATTGAACGTTGATGCATTTGGTTCACACCCTTTCTTCACCATCCGATTCACAACTTTTATAGCTTCCTCAAGATTATCGTCTCTGCAATGACTCTCTATAAGGAAGTTATAAGTGATTGTATCAGCAGGGCAGGAAAGCCTCTTCATTTGATTATACACTTGCAGAACCTTGTCTGTTCTTCCAGCCTTGGCATGAACGCGCATCAAGTTATTGAAAGTAATCGAATTGGGTGAGCATCCACTATCAAGCATTTCAGCAAACACGTCATGGGCGCGATTAATCTGGCCACAACGACACAATGCATCGATCACAATACTATAAGTATAGACATTAGGTTGAATTCCAGATTTCTTCATTTCACCAAACAACTTCTCAGCTTCACAAATGTTGCCTGCCCGGCACCACCCATGAACCAAACTAGTGTAAACAACTACATCCGGCTCAAATTTATGCTTCAAACTATCAAAAAACGATTGAGCCTCAATTGCTCGTCTTTTCTTGCACAAAATGCTGATCACAACGGAAAAAGCAATTGAGTCGGGTTTGCATCCGTATTCCTCCATTCGATTAAAAGCATGAACAGCCTCAGCCGCCAATCCTGCACGCACGTATCGTCGAATCAGAATTGAGAAAGTTTCAATCGGGATCTCTACGTTCCGGCTTCGCATCAAGTCTATCAAGTGCCAGGCGCTGCCGAAATACCGAAGCTTTCCGGCGAGATCGACCATTTCGTTGTAGGATTCCGAGGAGTGTTGGAAATTGGGGGAATTTGTGACCCAATTGAAAAAGGCGAGTGCTTGGTGGAAGGGAATGCCGTGGCGAAGAGCTCCGCATTTCTCGATAACGAGGCGGACTACTGTGGGTGACGGAGGATCAGAGGGAGAGATTTGGGAAAAATCGAAGGTGAGAGAGGGAATGGTGAGGTCTGGGATTGGGGGTTGGGAGTTAGGGTTAGGGTCAGGGTTCTTGCGGTGGTGGTCTTTGATTAGGGCGTGGAATTTGTGCGCGAGTTGCGTTTCTGTTTGGGACACGGTGGGCATGTTGATTTGATCTTCTTGTTGAGTATCATCATCAAGAGATGAAATTGAAGAAGAAGAAGAAGAAGAAGAGGAAGAGAAGAACTTCAAGGAGAGACGAGAAAGAGAAAAGAGAGATTGGTGGTTGAGAGGGAAGCGCAGCTTCGATTTGGTAACAGCCATGGCGAGCAGTCTCAAAGAAACTCGGAAATGTAGAATGCAGGAGAAATAGGGATGAGTGAGCTCGGCTCGGTGTTGTTTTTCTTTTTCGTTTTTCGTTTTCCGTTTTTCGGTTTCTGTATTTTGTTTCTTTGAATTGCTTGGGTAAATAAAATAAAATTTTGTTCAAGTTGCTCTTAGCTTAGATCAATTTTGTTTCTGTATTTTGTTTTCTTCTACTTTTTTTGTTTAATTTAAAATTTTTCTTTACAATTTCGTCATTCTAATTTCAATTTTTTCTAAAGTTGTAACTAAACATTCTATTATTTAATTCTTGAAAAAAGATTGTTTGGGTTGAAGTTAGATAAAAATAAACTATTATTATTATTATTATTCCATTCTTAATTAATTTTTAATCTAAACTATTATTATTATTATTATTATTATTATTGTTTGATAATCATCTCCAAACAAATATATACTTTTTTGAAGTTCAAAAAGAAGGAAGATATATGTAGTTGTTCAAAGATTTCACACAACTGCAAATAGTGTAAAAGAAAGCTCATGTGGTTCCAACCAATTACAAATCATCCAAAACACTCAAATAATATTTTATATTTTTTAAGAAACCCTTTTTATAACTTTTTATTTAATCATAACCAACCAAATAAAATTTTTCATAAAATTTTGTACTTTAATTTTTTTAAATACAAAAAATAAATTATAAATATAAAATTAATACCAACTGCAAATTAAACTTAGGCAACAATTTTTTTATTTATTTTTGAACCAAAAAAGGCATTATTTTTACCACATTGAATTTTCAAAAATATTCTTCTAATAATTTCATGCGGCTTTTATTTTGACAAAGTTTTATATCTCTATTTTTGACCTGCTTCAACCGCGTCCCCTTTCATTTTGTAGAAAAGTATTCTATTTATGTATAATGTTAAAATATTCTAGATTAGATATCTAAATCTATATACTACAAATTCTAAATTCCAAAAGAAAAAAAAAATTATTCTCCTCCAATCCAAGCCTACTTTTTTTTTTTTTTCAATGTACTCTCCATTTTCTCTCATTTTCAACACTCAAAACCCTCTAAAATGGGATTTTTATTGTTCACAAAAAGGTCATTAAGCATGTAAAGAAAACATAAGGGGAAAGAGGGTTGCAATCAATTTGATCTTGTAGTATCAAACTTAATTGGAGAAAATGAAACCTAGCATTTTTAGGTTTTATCATCTCTCATTAAACTATATATATATAAAAAATTTGAACCCGTCGCTTAATGCTTTCAAAAATATGTAAAAAATTCGATAATTTGGTTGTCATAAACTAAAAAATCAAGAAAAAAAAAGAACTTTTAAAGATGAAAAGTAAAAGTTTTGGTTGTAAATTCCATAAATGAATTAAATATCTAAACAAATGATATTTGAAAAAAAGAAAAAAAAAACTTTTATCTTTACATTTTGCAGTAGACATATCATGTTCACAATTATGAGATTCACATTCTTACTATATAAAAAACATCACTTGAGGTTAAATTAAGTAAATAAAACTCAATACTTTTCTTATTCTAAGGGTGCCATTATTGGTGCTTAATAGGTGCTAATTAGATGCCCATTGTTGGGAGTCTAACCAGTGCTCAGTACTGACCCAAGGTTTCGTGTCAAAATTAACC
>JAJIYU010016395.1:0-12185 GCA_030144865.1 Tinospora cordifolia | reverse complement strand
ATTGCACGATCTTCACTTTAATGATGGATGAATGAGATAGCGCCAAGTGTCATGAATCTAAGTGGGGTGATGCCTTATCAAAACTTGATGATCTCGAGGCTCCTAAGCTCATATGTTCCATTGTCATTAATCTCTCATTATCTTCATTCCTACAATAAAAAATAATATCGCGTAATGAGTAATTAATTGTAATTAATTTATACAATGCATGTGACTAAATATTAATATATTAACCTCATTGAAAATATATGAATTTATATAAAAAGAAGTTAAATATATTTTATAATTAATTACCAACTAATGAGCCTTAAATTATGATAATGTTCAATTATAAGATAATAAATTTAATGTCAAAATGAGCATTATCAATTTCCATGGAATAGGATGGTACTCAGTAGTTGTAGCAAGTTGAAGCCATCATCTTAGAGGTGGTGGATCTATAAACAAAACTGTGTTTCTATTCACTGCCTTTGATGGAATTGTGTTCATTAATGGTCTTGAATTGCAGGCATCAATGACATGATAGAAGCAACAGTGAGCATGGATCTGCGTGAAGAGAGGCAGGATAGGCTCTTTTTTCATTTTCTTTTTTTAATTTTCTTTCCTAATCACTATTTACACCTAATCTTGGTATTTTACTTTTGGAATTGGTGGACTTTATTTCTTGTTGAGCCCTTGATTTTACTTGAAAATGGGATGACCTTGCAAAAGCTGTTTCATTTAGTGCTTCTATTGAATCATATGATACATTTCTCAAAAATACGTGGGTGGGTTCTTCAAGAGCTATTCCACTATTCCAGCTGCAGTTTTTCAATCCATTGACAAGATGCAAAGATGAATATTTAAGTTGGGCTTAAGCTAAGTGCAGTTTGTTGTTTAATTTAGCAACAAAAATTATTGTTGTTAAAGTATAAAATTTTGTTGCAAAAATTTTAATTTTGCAACAAATTAATTTGTTGCTAAATAAACTTTTAGCAACGAAATAAATTGTGGCTATAGATGCTTTTTAGTAACAAAATATTTTTGTTGCTAAATAAGCTATTAACAACGACTTAATTATTTGTTGCTAATTTATAACTGTCACACACTATTAGCAACAAACATAGCAACAAAATTTTTTTATTGCTAAAAAGTTTTACCAACAGAAAATTAGTGTTTAGCAACGAACATTTTCATTGCTAAATACTAAGTTTGTTGTAGTGTTGACAAAGGTTGTGTCTCCTTCTCGGTTTGTATTTCTTCAGGAGAATCTTCATGTGTGTCCTCCATCCATTCAATTATGGGGGGATGTGAGAATAGGACATTAAGAGTGTAGCAGAGGCAGAAAAGAGTTGCAGAGTAACAGAAAACAGAGTAACAGAAAAGAGTTGCAGAGAATAGAGTAATAGCAAAACAAAGGAGCAGTTAGTTAACATTCCGTTATAGAAAACAATACAGTGACGTATCAGTGTATGCCATGTGTAATACGCCTATTGGCTTCTGTAAATCTTGGATAGTATAAATACATTTTGATCTCAACCTACGTATTATTCAAACTAGTTTAGAAACTTTGTTTCACTTTCACATTAATTAATGAGTAACATGACGACATTAATCGCAGTTGAATTGAAATCACAAGTGCAAAACGTTAGGCGTAGATGATGTCCTTGTATTCAAGTTTTAACTGTAAGGGAAGTGTTTAAATTAATAAAAACTCACATTCTAATTACGTGACTGCTGAGAGTTTATTGTGCATGCAATTAATTAAGCATGAAAATCGGGGTGTGTGACCCCAAGCGTAGAGTTTTTTAATTCATTGGAGATGATTCCTTGGTCAATTACCTTTGGAATGTATTCTTTCCATGATGAAGTTGTGCACTGCTATGTCCTGCAACTGAAGTCTGAAGAGACAATTAAAGGTGATGGTGTGCCATTGGTAATAAGTACTCTACTACTGTCATGTGATATTAAAAAAAAAAAAAAAGAAAATCTCAACAGAATTCAAGAAACTAAGTTGAAGCTTGTACTTAATTATATCTTCTTGAGGTACAGATTGCACAATTATATTAGCTAGTAGTACCCAATACATTCTTGTTTGCTTCTAATTTACGATTTCAAACATCTTGCAATCGAGCCATCTAACTAACTAATAAAGGGAATTGTCTTCTAGAACATGGGGTGTAGCTGGACGAGTATACTGCGAGTTTCTCTCACATTAGAATATTTCAATATTATCAAACTATTATTAATAATAATGACTAAATCATCACATAAAATGTCTTCCATATCGCAAAAATGAGAGGAAAACTATTGCTCTAGAGATATCTAGAAACTAAATGGCACCTTTAATTTTTTTGTTCCACCAACATTTTGACATTGGATGATAATTAATCATCATCCAATAAATATATATAATAATCATTATGTATATATAATAGATCATACGTAAAGGAACTGGTTCTCAATAAAAATTTAAATCAATGCTAATAGAAATGTTGAGCAATAAAAATTATTAATCGCTATTTTTTTTTGGTTCAAAGGGATGCGTAAAGCAACTGGTTCCAAGTGTCAGGAACACCAGCAAGGCACCAATGAGTACAATCCATGCCTCTCCAGCCTCCGAGGCCATAAGCTGATGGATGCCCGTCTTTTCTTAGTTGTGAGAGTTTGGTGACGTCCAGCAAATGAACTGGTTTGGACATTTTGCTCAGCATTTTCTTCAGTACCACTTGAGCCGGATGAGAACCACCGGGATATGCAGACCCATTGTATGGCACATTTTGCCCCAAGCAGTGATCTGCACTTGGCTCTCCCCACTCAGCCCCTCTATTATAAATTACAAAAAATAGTATATATTAAGAACTGGGTATTTTTTTTTCATCAATAAATAGATCTTTTAATGTACCTATCTACATAGAAATTGAAGCTAATTAACAATACTGGGCTGCTCGTGGAACTTACTTGTCATGATCAGGTGAAACGCCTTGGAAATAGACCTTAGTTTTGGAGGGGTCAATGAAGGAGTCAACCCATTGACCCCACGTGGTCAACGCCTTTTCATAAGCCATCAAACGATCCATGTCTTGGTACGTCTTGCCGCCTTCTTCAATTAAGTCCCATCTGCGCCACAATATCAATCCCCATGCAACAATCAATACTCAAATATTATGCATAACACACACACACACATACATACATACATATATATATATACACACACATAAACGAAAAATGACGTACGGTTGTTTTCTTCCAGTATGGAGCCACCAATGCCACGTATTGAAGATCAACATGTCGATTCCTATCCATTGTTGGGCACTATGTTGGATAGAGTCTAGTTTCAAAACTCGGCCTTCCTTTTCTCGAATGACATCCACTAGAAGTGCATTGCGGGTCAGCATCACTTTGATATTGGAATCCTGCAAAGGCATTATACATACATACGGGTCATACCTATTTACCCTATAATCTATAATTGTAATGCTGGGCAAGTTTTCATTCTCTGCTTACTTTTATTTTATTTCTTTATACATATATATAAAAGAATAAATTAATGCAAAATACATTGGCTTATTTAGCAACAAAATTTTAGTAATTAGCAACAAAATTTGCAAGAATAAATATTTTTGTTGCTATATACTACTCCTATCTTGCAATAAAAACACTCTCCTTGCATTTTTCATAAAAAAACAGGAAAAAACTTTTTTTGTTGCAAAATATCACTTATAACAACAAATAACAATTTTTTGTTGCAAAAACGGTTGCTTAATCATATTTTATAAATAACATAGCAACAACTAAATTAAAAAAACAAAACCTCGTCTCTGCTCAATCTCTCTATTTGTCCGCTCATCTTATTTCTCATCTCTTTGCCTATTTATCCTCCATCCCTTTTATCTCCATTTACCATCAAAAAAGCTCCCAAACCCAAGCATTTTTCCTAATTCTACCACCAAAATCTTCATCATCGACCTGTTAAAGGTCATCATTAACCAAATCTAGCCAGTTTTCAAGACATTTAGCTCCTTTCAGATCATCAACAACAACATCCTATGCATCGTCCTCTCCATCCATATCTCAGTCCAACCCTAGGGTTTAAATGAAGGAGAAGAAGATGTTTGAGATGTTTTAGCTAAACCTTTACCATCTCTGGTTTTGTTTTCAGCTTTGATCATTGTTTGCATCTCTGGTTGCATTTTGGTTTTAGGCTACTGATCTAATTTTTATTTCCTCATCATCGTCATTTCCTTTGTTTTATATTTTATTTTGAGAACATTCTGTTAAATAATACGATGTCCTATATTTTATTTCATTTATAATAATTTTTTATAGTCGTTTATTTTGTCCTATCCTATGTCTCTGCATTATTGTTTAGGAGTGAATAGGTTCACTCCTTTCACCACTTCAATTTGGAGACTTGAAAGGTAAGACTTGATGATTCTACAAAATCTTTTTCCTATTTGATATTATGTCGCATCCAAAGCATTTGTTAAAAATGTTCATTTTGATTAATATCCAAGTGAATCCCTAATTGAAATTTGCAATCAGTGTTCTAGAAGTCTGATGCCAAATGTTTGTGTGTTTGCTTTCTGTAGTAAAAATTAGATGAGATCTCAAATACTTCCTTTTCAATTTTTTGTATTATTATGCCATGAGTTTTGTATTTGGAATGCAGGTGGTGTTCTTTAAAAAATAACCTGTAACTTGTTTATAAAAAAAAAGGATCTCATTTTGTTAAGTTTTCTCGTCTTTTTCTCTTATTCTTTCAATTTCATTTGAAACTCAATGTTTTGTACTTCTTTTGGCAAACATCTTATCTGTTCTTTGAAAAATAACCTGTAACTTGTTTATTAAAAAAAGGATCTCATTTTGTTAAGTTTTCTCATCTTTTTCTCTTATTCTTTCAATTTCATTTGAAACTCAATGTTTTGTACTTCTTTTGGCAAACATCTTATCTGTTGTTAATTTATCAAGTGTTATGAGTGTAGTTTTATTTATTTATTTATTTTATTCTCCCTATGGTTTTAATTTTTAATGGGGTAAATAGGGTGAACTGTTTATATTAATTTTCATTATTGCAATCAGGAGGAAGATACTATTATCTTAATTTTTATAATATCATTTAATGGAGTAATTAGTTGAAAGCTCTATTGTTCTGCCTCTTTTGTAGTTATATCACCATTTGAAGACAAGAACTTCATGAGTGATATTGACAAAATAGAAACAAAAGAGGCCTCTTCTTCAAGCCAGGAAGATTCACGTGATCATAATGACATTCTTGAATAGGCTAAGTTTGAATATAGTGGCATGCAATAAGCTTTCAGAGTTGATTCCTTTATTAAGTACTTGAAATGGTTTCTAATTGCATTAGAATTTTCTTTTTCAATAAATAATCATGGATCCCTGCAAATAAAATTGAAATGGTTTCTAATAGCACTGAATGAGTTATAATCAAAAAGAAAATTCAGAAGGCAATCTTTTGCTATTTTGAGTAAAATGCAATTTGTTGTGTAAACTTAGAAAAAAATAGTTTTAGAACTTTGACAAACTAAATGCTTTTTTTATTATGTAAGATTACTTTTCTGATTAGGCAAGTTGAAATGTAAAGATTATATACATTGATACGTTGTAGGTTGTGCACATGAAGATATTCGTCTATAGAATACATGAAATACTTTATATATGCTCTAACATTAAGCACTTTTCATACACAAGTTATGTCATAATACCACAAATCAATTATATTATGACTTGATTCGTGCTATACTTCATATTCTAACATAGGAAATGTAAAAAGGAAAAAAGTCAACCAACCAACTTCATTGAGTTGGCACATGAATCATATTCTATCACTTCTATTAATGATTGGAATATTCTATTTTAACACAAGTGGCAATGCCTTCCCTAATTATCTCTCCTATTCTTTTGTCGTTGTGAAATAGAATATTGCAAAAAAGAGTAATTGAGGCAATAGAAATTGGACATTGAAAGACAAATAAAGAAAGAACATCCATTTAACTTGATACATATAAGCTTACAAAGTCAATTTTGAAACATGTCTGAAATATCCACCATAAGAACAATAAGGGAAAGCTTGAGTTGGACAAGGAAGCTGCACACTCTATAAGAAATCAGTCTGTTAAACTTAGCTCTTATTCTTGTTCCAAACTGTCTTTTCGGACTGGCAACAAGCTTTGTAAGATTTTTAGTGATTAGGCTCTAGTTTTTTTTTACTTTAAACATGTGATTTGGATTTCTGGCAATAAGCACACTTTTGCAAATTGCAAAATTATCAACATTGGTGCTCCTGTATGTAAATGATGAAGAATAATCTGTTCTGCTTTTGTTTCTAATAGGGCAACTTTGCTTATTACATGGCTACATTCATATCTGGATTTGTCGTGGGATTCACTGCAGTTGGGCAATTGGCCTTTGTTACATTTGTCGTTGTTCCTCTCATTGCTGTGATTGGAGGTATCCAAACATCAACATTAGCCAAACTCTCATCTAAGAGCTAGGAAACCCTTTCTCAGGTAGGAATTGTGGTAGAACAGGTGAGTCAATGGAAGTCATCTAAGTAGTTTTTTGGCATCTGGGTATCAAATTATAATGGTGCTTGTTAAAATAATCATAAACTCCATTACTTTTGTTTGCCGATAATTCAAGGTGGGTGAAGCTGATATTGAGTTAAAATGGAGATAGTTGTACAAATGAGGACAGTTCTAGCCTTTTTGGGAGAATCAAGAGCCTTGCAAGCTTATTCATCGGCTTTAAGAATTACATAGCAGATTAGTTACAAGACTGAATTTGTTAAAGGGATTGGATTAGGTGGGACTTATTTTATTGTTTTTTGCTGCTATGCGCTTCTCCTCTGGTATGGTGGATATTTGGTTAGGCACCGTTCCACCAATGGAGGACTTGCAATAGCTACCATGTTCCCTGTGATAATCAGTGGAATGTAAGTTCCTGATTGTTTTGTTTTTTATTTTTATTATTTTATTTTGTTGTATCTAGTTTCAAGTAAGTGAATAAAAGCTTTCTCATTGGTTTTCTTTGATTAATAGAGGTTTAGGGCAATTTGTCCCGAGTGTATCTGCCTTTGCTAAGGGAAGAGTTGCAGCTACATTGGAGGAATTTTTTAGGAAGGATCCATTGGAATCCAAAGGCCTATCTCATATTGTGAACTCTAACTACTTTGCTCCCTTGTCAAAACTCTTGGATGATGAAAAAGGCCAAAGAGACAAGTTTCTCCTAGGAGTTTTATCTATTTATGTTCCAATTACAGGTGTTGATATATAAACTAAGCAAAATGGGTGGAAAGAAACATTTCCAAAACATTTTTTTTATTTACTTTGCAGAAATATTGCTCCCACCCTCCTGTTGGATGTTCCAGATGATTCTCTAATCATGAATGAAGAGATATTTGGTCCTTTACTTCCCATTCTCACAGTAAGAACCAAAAGCTCTTCCTTGAAAATACTTTTTTTGGCAATTTAATATGATAAAATAACAAAGTGAGTCTTACCATGTATAATCTTCTTTTTGTAAAAGTTTGATATTAAAGACACCTTCAATTTGATAAATTCAAAATCAAAGCCTCTTATGGCTTGTCTTCTCACCAATGACAAGAAGCTAGAGAAGGAATTTGTTGGTGTTGTCTCTTCTGGAGGGATGCTTATCAACGACACTATCCTTCATGTAATACTCTTTTCTTCATTTATCATGTGTTTCCTTTATTAATATTTAGTTGGTGTATGCTATAAATACTTCTTAAAATAGATAAGATTTCAGTATTGACTGAAAATTTTTAGTTTTTATGAGCACCTTAATCATGCTGGATAAATAGATCCATTTGTTCTCTACATCCTTACATATGTATTGTCATGCTTCAATTATGTTGTCTGTATCAGTCACATCCCCGATTTCTTTTTCAACTTGTTAATGCATATTACATGTCTTAGCCTTTCTTTTGGAATTGTTGGCAGATTACATTTTGGAGCTGAGTCCTTTTGTAAGGAAACTTCTTTCAGGTATGTTATAGCTGATAATGCTTCATGTATGGCAGTAAGAGGAGTATAACTTTAATGAGGTTTGATGTTTATTTATCTATTTTTATAAACATTATTAGGTAGAAAATCAAAAGTTGTAGTTTTGACAGAAGTAAGCATTGCAGGATATGGATAACTCCAACTTCCTTGTTGAATGGAGGTTGGCTCCAAACTGATGCAGAATTGGGTATTGGCATTTTGGATAAAGGTGCGGAAAGAAATGAGGAACTTGTCATGCAACAATTTAAAGATTGTCAAAAAGAACGTAAAATTGTATTCGTCGTTAGTGGCGTAGTGGAGGCTTCCTTGAAGTTTGCAAACTATATTGTTAAAACGAAATTTTAGTGCCAATTAGGCCTAGTTGTTGGTATTTTCTCATTGCACATTGTTTCATTTGTGTTGAAAATTCTTAGGCCATCATTATTTTCAAGTTGAAAGATTTTATGGGTATCATGTATCAATTTCTCATTTTTTTCTTAAAAAAATAAGCTTTTTGTGCAAAAGTAAAACTTGTGTGTATTATTATTATTATCAATATATAAATTACTCTAAAAGAAAGTTGTTCATTATAGCTTTCTTTTGTTGTTAAAGCAACCGAAAAGTAACAAATCTTGTTGTTATAAATAACTATTAGCGACAAATATTGTAGCTAATGACATAATTTAGCAACAAAAAATATTGTTGATAAAGTTTAAACTTTTGTTGCGGAAATTAAAATTTGCAATAAATTAATTTGTTGCTAAAATAAACTTTTAGTAACGAAATAATTTGTTGTTATAGATAACTTTTAAAAAAAAAAAAATCTTGTTGCTAAAGAAGTTATTAGCAATGAAAAAACTATTTGTTGCTAACGTATTACAGTCACACACTATTAACAACAAATTTAGCAACAGTTTTTTTATTTTATTATTAAAAATTTTTAGTTACAAAACATTAGTGTTTAGCAATGAAAATATTTGTTGCTAAAAGTCAAGTTTGTTATAGTGTTAATTATTGATTCTTTATTCTTTCCATGCTTCCTTATTTTTGTCACAGTATATCTCTACTTTTTCTAAAAGCCTCTCTTTTAATTTAAAACAACTTTCCCTAGCACATATGGAACTTATCAATTATAAATAACTATTATTATAACTACTGATATTTAATGCTTTTTTGTACTTTTGAAGCACTATTTTATATATTATACTTAGTAAAAATTAAATAAATAAACTAAACGCGTACAATTTCAAATTTCCCAATTACAGTTGTGCAAAGCAAATGCTCATAAATCTATTCCCCTAATCTCATCTGATGCATGCATGTATCATGATTTATTATTTTTCTAATCATCCTAAAGTTTGAAAAATAAAAATAGTAAAACAAGAAAGAACTTACTAGCATTGTAAACGTGGACATTCCTTGAGTTCGAACTAGGGTGTAGTTGGCCTTTGGATCTGTGACGTGAAGCATGCAAATCAAAGATTGCCATTGATTCAAGCTAAGCGAGTCTCCCACAAACATTATGCTTTTACCTCTAAATCTTTGTAAAAAGGCTTGGCCGTCAAACCTAGACAAATAATAAAATAAAGTGGATCACTGATAGCCCATAAGCTTGGATTGACTACATATATAACCAAGTTGTGGCCAAGGTTGATGACTAAATAAGAAAGTTATAGCTTTACTTGTTAATACCAAAGTTGAAAATGCCTTAAAAAATAAGACTAAAAATGAGGACATTACAATGCTGTCTAAAATGTTTTAACAAGTTTTTTAGGGGCAAGAAACGAAGCTCAAATTTGAAATGCCATAAAGGAAAGAAGGTTAGAGTTAAATCTAATGAGTTGGTTTTCTTTGGTTGTTAAAAATTGGAGCTTGTTAAGAGCAATTGTCCTAAAAAAATATGAAGGAATTTTAATTCAAACAAAAGTGATAGGAAGGTACTCAAAGAAACTTGGGATGATATAAGCACTGTGAGCCAGCTTGTTGATAGTCATCTCAAACTTGTTTGTTTGCCCGACACTTACATTGAGGTAATGTCACCTCGATGTAAGGGTTAAGAAAAAGCTGCAAAGCCTTTGCCTTGTAGTGATGAGGCAATTGCTTAGGGCTAAACTCATCTAGCTAGGATTGACTAATTCAGTACAATCTAACTAATGAACCTTCCCGTCTCTTATTAGGTTTTTGGCCCCAACAAAGCATTCATTTACTTATTCTTTTCTTTTTCATCAATTAGGTTATTAGTTACTTAGCTAATCAAATGAACAATTATTACACACACCTAATTAAGTGTGTCAAGTTGTTTTATATTACAATGACGACCTTGTGGTACAACTTTAGCAAAAATGTTTTTTTTAATTATTTCTTTTGAAACAAAAAATAAAAGAAAAAGTGTCTTTAAGAAAGGCTAGTCTACTCCATTTTTCCTAAAAACAAAAAGTTAATTTTTCAACATTAGAAATAGGGAGCCGAAAATGCATTTTTGTACAAGAAGCATTTTGTAAAAGCTTTTTCAAAGCTAATTTCTCTGACTATAGGGATGTTCATTAACTCGACCAAACCAACTAATTCAAACTTTTTGGTCTGTTTGGATTGACTTCAATAGACTATTTGAGTTAGGTTAGATTCTAAAATACCCCACCTGATTTAGTTTGTGTTGGGTCACAGTACAATCCTAGAGTTGTATAATTAAGAAAATAAACTCAGATCTATATACTACTATTTTACAAATTATTATTACTTTCTATCAATACCTAATATTAACAAAACTATTTATTTCAAAAAAATAAGTGAAAAATTTCTAAATCTCTAAACCATGCATAAACAAATAACAAAAGACGAATGACAAAAGATTTTATATCAATAAATTACATGTAAAATATAAAGCTTAACCAAGTACTTGATCAGACTGCCTATTCTAAATTAGCATAAGCTATTTTGATTGAGTTAGATTCAAAAATAGATTGAATTGGGTTAAAATTTTAAATTGAACAACCAAAATAGATGGCGTCAAGTTAGGTTTTAGCACGAATTTAATACAATGTGACTAACTCGTGTCTTTAATTAGGTTTTTGGCACCTACAAAACCTTGCATTTACTTCTGTCTTCTTCTATTGTTATGGTGTGAAACTCCCAACCTTAGCGCGGGCGTGCGTTGAGTATTGTTTATTACATGGTGGTTGGCGAAGTAGGGTGTGACCAAATCCCAATGATTGTTTCGTGAGAGGAAATTAAAGTAGCAGACGAAGCGAAGTGTGGTGTTGAAGTAAGCAAAGGCTAACAAAACTTGGGTATACCCCACTCACTTACCGGCTCGCTGCCCGGCAATCATTAGCTAATCTTAAATGCAACAAAAACTTAAAATACCCAAACATTAATCACAACCACTGAATCGTCATATATTGGATTTTCTTCAGTTGTGTTGTAGTTGTAGGGACACATATCCTAAAGCCCAATAAAATGTTACATATACATTATTGCACTAAAAGCTTTATAGTAAATGGTAACAACAATAGATTAGCTAACTTTAAGATTGTTTTGTTTTAACCCCATAAGATAGTTTTTGGAAATGAAAAGGCACGGTATAGGACACTTTTACATTATAAGATCTACATACAGAAATTATGGCAATGTGTTGTGATCTTTTTAAATGCTTCAAACCGCACATCGAGTGAATATACGAACAAAGAAATTACGTGCCGATAAGTATTGTTGTCAACAGCATATTTTTAACTATTTCTTTCATTATTCAAAAACAAGATCAAAACTCAGAAAATAATTTATCTAGACCCTTTTTCTTTAAAAGAAAAGTTATATTTTATTAGTAAAAAACAACTTGGTTTTGTTATTACATCTGCTTAATAACTGTCTTCTTTTTCAATTTCTTTATTTTTTAAAGGTTGAAATAGAATTTAATTAGTTTTTAACACGTTAATACCACCTATTTAGTCTTTAAAAGAAGAAACTACAAATTGATTTCTTATTCAATATTGTTATAAAATAAAAGAAAAACTACTAGAAGATCAAGAAAAGAAGAAGAACTCAAGAACATAAGAGAGAAGAGAGAAATAGGGGAGAGAGTTTTTCATTCTCTTGAGAATAGGTTGGAATTCAACCTTGGTACACCATTTACAATGTAGACACCCCTTTATATAGGCTCTTGGTCATTATGGAGTGATAAAT
>JAJIYU010016394.1:0-12175 GCA_030144865.1 Tinospora cordifolia | reverse complement strand
GCGGTTCGGGGCGGGCCGCACACAGCATGGGCCAAAGGGCCTGTAGTGGCCCGGCTAGTACCGCCCCCCCCCCCCCCTTTCTTCTTCCCCTCTCTCTTTTCTTCCTGGTTTTCTTCTTTATTTGGCAAGAAACTAGCAGCTAGAACCTGTTTTTGGCCCCCAGATTTTCTCACTTCGACAGCTCCGCCAGGCAGAGCTAAGGCAGTGGACGTTTATGCACCTTGCAGGCAACTCAACGAGCCACGTGGTGAAGTATTGCCATGCAAGAAGACCCCCCAAACCATGCAACAAAACCACCACTGTTACTGTTATTTCCATGTTTAAGAAACCACTTTAACCCCTTTGTTCTCCCTTGTTCCTAAGCCAAACCGAGCAAGAAACCACTTGTTGGAAACCCCTCACACTCTTCTTCAAGTTCCTACAAGCCTCTACAACCATTGCACGACCAGTAGAGGTGAAACCAGCCGAGAAAACGTGATGTTCAACACTTTGAAACCCAGGAAACTGAAAAAAGAGTGTTGATCTGAACTTCGTAGAGCCGATTCATAACCCATCCGAGGTCCATTTTGGACGTATAATAGCTTTTTGTAAACTTTGAAGCATCTACTTTAATTTTCATTTTGTACAAAATAGCAAATAAACTCTAGAAGTGTGTCAAAAATAGGGCCGAAGTGGACTGCTTACCAATTGTGACAGCAGTTTTGCAGGAAGGTTGTGTTGGAGGCAACTTTGAACCACCATTTGAAGTGGATAGGAGCATCAGATTAGGCCAAGGTTTAGAGTGGTTAAAGCTCACATTGGGGACTACAATAAGGTATAAAGTTTGAATCATAACCCTTTGTGAATATGCTTTACCATGCTTACCAATGTACCTTGTCAATTAGGATTCTAGGACTTATAAAATTTTCTGAAAATTTTCCTTAGGTTGCTATGTTGAAACTTGTAATTAAGAGTGGTTAGGGTTATGCTTGCATACTGTTTTGAATGAGACCTAGTGAATTGGTGTTCTGGGATCTGAGAACCCCTAAAACTAGCAGAGGAAAGCCTTGAATCAATGTTGTAGAGTGGTGAAATTAAGCACTTAAAAAGTTTAGAAAAACTGGGAAATTGAAAATCTGTCTCAAGACCAAAATGTAAAAGTCAATTGAGTAACCAAAAATCATTATTTTGGGCTAGAATTTGGTGAAATGGTCATGGGATATGCCTAAAATATACATACCAAATTTCAAAACATTCTGAGTTTGGAAGGTAGGCCAATTGGAGCACTTAGTGACTGTCTATCACATGCAGTCCGAGGAAACCAAATATCCCAATATCACAATTGGAAAACATATCAAGTGAGGTACAAAAATTTTGAAATAAAATTTGGTAACTTTTTGGGAAGAATAGCTCAAATCTAAAAGTTTTTACATAAATCCAACAGTTGGATTGATCACAAGAAATTTGAAAATTTTACTAAGCGAATAGGGAGAAAAACCTTGAAATTCCTATGATTTAGCTGAAAATTCTAAAAGTACATTGAATGAACCAAACTCATTATTATGAGCTGAAATTTGGTGGAGAGATTTCTAAGTATGTTTAGAATGTGCATACCAAATTTCACAACATTCTGATATGGATAACTAGATCAAATTAGGCAAACAGTCACTGCTTGTCACAAGAAATTTGAGAACACACAGACCCTGATATGTCAATTAAAAACACTATCAAATGGAGTCCTAAAATTGTGATCTAAAATTCTGCGGAAGGTTTAAGGAGTCTAGAACAGACTTGCAAAATTTTCCATAGATTTGATGTACAAATTAGTCGCAAAAAAAATTGGCAAGCTCACTGCGCAAGAGAGCAAAGAACCCAAAACTTGGCTAAGTGTTGGATTTTGGGATTTTGACCCAATTTTGACCCAAATGGTTTATGTTGACCCAATTTGGGCACTAAATAACCAAAAGTAACTAGGATGACTACATTAACCAGAGTTGACCAGGTTTGACCTATTGATCGAAACGACTCGGGTCGATCGAAACTAAGTAGGGACAGTGAGATTAGAGATTAGGCCACTGTAGTTTAATTGATGCAGATTCGAGAGAGTACTACAAGACTGGGCCGATTATTGACGGGACATCGGTGTGTATGACCCAAGGTGAGTAGTTTGACTCAAGTGTTTTCTGTGACTTTTATTCCTTGCATAAAACTTGTATGAAATGACATAGTTTAAATGGTTTCGCAAGATTTAGATACATCTGATTGGTTTTGAGATTGGTAGATGTACGCTGGTAGTAAGACCATAGGCTCGAAGGCCAAGCATCGGGGTCAAGGTACTTGATGTGATTGTGATAAACTCGAAGGCGTGCGATCAGTGCGCCTAGCTCACGAACCCGCTCGAGTCATGGCACTCAAGGACTGAGCGAGGGGTTAGGGTATTCGCGGAGTACACCTAGCTCACGACCCGCTCGAGTGGCCAGTACGCTTGACTCAGGACTTGCTGAGCAATGACCATAGGTTGGGTTTGTCGAGTTAACCTAGCTTGGATATGTTTTTCTTACTGGTATGGATATAAGATGTTTTCTAAAACTGATGCGCTGTTTATAACTATTTTCATACTGTGCCATGCTTTCGAATGTCATAATATTTTTACTACTCATGCATACATGCATTGTTTTGGAGTATTGGTTATAGTTGACATGCTGATATTTCTACTCACTAAGCCACGTGAATTTTAGGCTTACTACTCTATCACTATTTCAAGTTCTTCAATGTTGATAAAAAGAAAGGCGTGGTGATTGTCTGACTCCCTGACAACTCCTGTCCCCTTTCTTTTGGTCTTTTGAATTAGAGTTTGGTCACTCCTTGTTTGTGTATAAGTGGTCATTTATGTATTTTGGACAAGACTAATATGTAATAAAATGCTTCTGCTTGTATGTTGCTTACTTTTGCTTTTAAGTGTTTCAATTGTTCTGATATCGTCTGTTGTTTGAGATTGGAAAGGGTTTAACAGTGGTTGGACAAACTCAACGTGGTGAGCGAGTTCGTCGGGCCATTGTGCCGGTCCGGCTGCCCTTGGCTCAGAGAAGGGGTCCCAACACATGGTATATATACCATGTTGTTTGTATATCATGCATAAATAATTTGTATGTCACATTATTTGTGGGTATTACATAATTTAACATATATAAGTTCCTATTGTGTGTGTATAATTTATTGTATAACACATGCATTATTATGAAATTATTCTCACATTATACCGCTATTCATGCACATTAGACATAAATTGTTCTTTTGTTATACCCACAATATTCAGTCAAAATTAAAGTACATATAGATATATATGCTCGCATTATTTGTTTTCCAAATTTTTTTGCCAAACAAATGAACAATTTTTATACTTGAATCAGTTAGATATTATTCTTACATTATACCACTATTCACGCATATTTTCTCGCTATTCAAATATTATACATGTATTATTCGTTTGTTATACCCGAATTATTCATTCTAAAATGTCGTACAAATTATATATATATATATATATATATATATATATATATATATATATATAACAGTGTCCAAATTTTTTTGCCAAACGAATGAACAATTTTTATACTTGAATTAGTTAGATATTATTCTCACATTATACCACTATTCACGCATATTTTTCCGCTATTCAAATATTATACATGTATTATTCGTTTGTTATACCCAAATTATTCATTCTGAAATGTCGTTCAAATTATATATATATATATATTTGCGATTCAGTTTTAGTCCATTTTTGTGCCCTAATCTCTCTGTCTTCTTCAATTCATTTTTCGATTCAGTTATTTATTTTCTTGTATTTTCATTGTTACAATAAAGAATGAGTGTTCATCCTCTCCCAACAGGATGACCGTAAATGCTAAGAACCAAGTACATCACACTCTTCCAATTCTTATATTCATATTCATCTGAATGTGATAGTGAATGATTGTGTAGTTTGTTTAACTTTCTTTAAACTAAGATATTGCTCTCATATTATATACACCTTTTTATTTTGTTATTATACACTTTTTAACATGTTGTTCTGGTATTATACACCTGCAGGAATATCAATATATTGTTAAACATGAAGATAGATACTCAACCAAGGTTGGGTGCTGGATAGATGGCATCAACAAGCACATGATGTATCATAAGCACTATGTTTACTGAAATTATATGATATGTATATATGTATGTCATTTTACCTTCCCATCATTCATTATTGACTCTAGCAAGACATGCATTTTTTTTAAGAGGAAAATCAGTAATTTCGGTGACTGCAACTGCTGTACATTGAAATGTTATTATATTTAAATACGAATAATATGTACATGTGTGTATGATTCACACTGGTTAATATAAAAAAATTAGAAAAATTTTATTAAATGAATGATTTGGGATATTTGATTAAACTATGATTCGCATGTTTAACTGCATTGATTATCTATGTATTCTTTGCAAAATATATATTAATTATTTAATTGGCATACTAAAACTATATTTTGCAAAGAATACATAAATAATCAGTGCAGTTAAACATGCTACTCATAGTTTAACTAAATATCCCAGATAATTCATTTAATAAAATTTTCCTAATTTTTTGTATTAACCAGTGCGAATCATATACGCATGTATATATTATTCATATTTAAGCATAATAACATTTCAATGTAAAGCAATTGTAGTTACCGAACTCACCGATTTTCCTCTAAAAAAATGCACGCCTTGTTGAAGTTAATAATTAGTGATGGAAAGGTAGAATGACATATATAGATACATATCTTGATGCATCATGAGCTTGTTGCTACAATCTATCCAGCACTAGCTATATCTTGAATGCTTCATTTGCATGCTTTTGTTTCACCTTCATTATTCATTAGCTACCATATTATATATGTAACATCAGTGAGCAAAAATTCAAAAAGTACCATAAGAGATGCATGAAGAAATATTTTCATGATCTACTAGAGTATGAAGGATGGATGACTGACAGTTGCTTTGCTGATTGGAAATCATGAAAAGCAATTGACAGCACTTGATGACAAGAAGAAAAGATCAGAGCAAGAAATCTATGATTTGCAAGGTTTAATGTTTTTCTATAACTTTAACCATATCTTAATGTGCTTTCCCCAAATTAGAATAAAACCATAAATGAAATAAGTTGATAGTTTGTTCAATGCTTTAGATACTGCAATGTTTTTTTCTTCTTACAACATACAAGCTTGTATCTGGCACCCACATTATTCTAGATTAGTTTCTATTTTCAATGATTTCGACTTGTTTTAGTAGTTAATTATTCTACATACAAACATCATGTGTCTTAGAGCATCCCCATCGAATGGTTAGGTCCTTGGATTTATAGCTTCCTTAGAATTTCCTAAGGTGATTTTTTCTACCTGAATTTGTAGTCAATCCTTGGTAATTTGAGGGATTTTTGAAGAATGGATAAGAAAAATGTCAAAGTTGGATCCTTTTTTAAGTTGTTGACCTTTGTAGATACTAGAAAAAAAATCTTCTATTGACGATATATATATATATATACACACATATACACTAGGTTATTTGTATATTATGCATAAATATAGACAAGATTAATGTTATCTTGTCCATGGGAGGAAAAGTACAGTGCAATTCTTGAGCTAATAGGCTAACTTTAAGGGAAAGTATATCGTAATATTTTCACTCTTATTCTTATTATTATTTTTGTAAATTAATCTAATTAAGTTTATTTTTTATGTAGATATATATAAAGATAAGAACAATGGAGAACTTGAGCTTCTATGCTTGGATTGTGTATCAAGATGAGACGTGATGATCCTTCAAGAAGAATTTTTGCTTGTAGAACTTTTTATTTTTCTTTATTAGGATTAATAACGATAAGTAGTGTAAATAATAATTACATTTTTTGATGGATTGTATATATGTTTGACACTATAAAAATTTTTTTTCTTAAGTGATACAAATAATGCGCATATATATATATATAATCAATGTACTTTAATTTTGACTGAATAATGCTGGTATAGCAAAAGAATAATTCATATATAATGTGCGTCAATAACAGTATAATATCAAAATAATTTCATAATAATGTGGAGATAAACGAATAATGCGCACATATATATATACATAAAATATGTACTTTTTTTTATGACTGACTAATGCAAGTATAACAAACGAATAATTCATGTATAATGCGTATGAATAGCGGTATAATGTGAGAATAATTTCATAATAATGTCAGGATAAACGAATAATGCGCGCATATAATTTTGTAAGGTATATTGACCTAAAGAACAATTTTTATACGTGCATTATTAGATCATTGTCACTATATATTTATACGCACATTATTCGATTTTTATCCCTACATTATACCACATTTTGCAGGTTATATATACAATTATTCACGCATTATTCAATCCTAATCACTAAATTTTTTATACGAGCATTATTCGATATTTATCCCTACATTACACAACATTTCACGGGTTATTTATACCATTATTCACGCATTATTCGATCATTATCCTTAAATTTTTTTACACGCATTATTTGATATTTATCCCTACATTATACTATTTTTTACTGGTTATATATATACCATCATTTCGAATTAATTATTTGATTGTTATCGCTAGATTTTTATACGTGTATTATTCAATATTTATTGTTACATTATACCACATTTCATGTGTTATATATACTATATATATTATTCACACAATATTTGATCGATATCCCTATATTTTTATACGCACATTATTATAGTGTTATACTTACATTATACGACTATTCACGGGTTATACCATTATTTACGCACTATCCTATCATTATCCCTACATCTTTATACGCACATTATTCGATCGTTATGCCTTGTCACACCCTAACCCTCTCGCCGAGCCTTTTGCAGCTCTACAGTCGAGCATTGCGCGGCATCACAGCTCGGTGCATGTGCCCGCCGAAGCGTCGGGACGTGTGAATTTGTTCGTTTTCCATTTCTATTCTATTCAAGTCAAATAATTTCTTTTCTTTGTTCTTTTAAACCAAAACAATCTCTTGCACGAGATTCATTGTCAAATAAACTTTCAATATGTGTTCAAATAACATTCAAAATTATATCATCGAAGTTTCATAGGAAATAATACAGAAAATCAAAATACCTGCGAAAGCTTTCAAATCTCAAAACATCCGTCTGAAATCATTGAATGCATCACTATTCATTCATAATATTTCAAACTATGAAATATTTGTCCAACATATACATAACAAAATAATAGGCTCACAGGCCAAAGTTTCAAACCATGTTTCGTAATATAAAACATTTCTATTTACACAAAATGATAACTAGCTAGGCAACATGCCCATGTTCAAAATGCATAAACACTGAAATAGAGTTCAAAATGAAACATCTCTGAAAAACTCTCCCCAAGTCTCCAAGTCTGTCAATCCTCACTAAGCGCCAGGCCCATGAGTACCTGAAAAATGAAAATGGGGTGAGCTCAAAAGCCTAGTGGATCTCTCTTACACATCACTAGCATTATATAGACCAACATACAAAACATGCATACGGTTTCATTACATTAGGGCGTTTCAATCGCTTAATTGGTTATTTCTGTCGATCCGTCTGAACACTGTCAATAATTAATCGAAAGAGTTAACCACCCTCGATATTCCCCTTGTGGTCCTAGACACAACCAGGCATGACATCTTGATCAAATAGAAGTCAACCTCTAAGATTACGATCCATGAAGATATGGAAATCATATAGAAACTACTATGATCTCCCAAATCCGAGGATCACACAGTCACTCACAGTTTGGCCCGATTTGCGAATACCCACGATGGCGCCCTAGCTACACCCTGATCATAATCTAAGTGATGCACCAGCAGATCATCCATTGCCTCGGTACGCGCAGTTTTTAATAAACCATTAATCTTCTTTAGTTTTTCAAGCAAGGTTTTCAAACCATACAACATAACATGTACTAACCTATGCAAATTAGATCATATAAATCATTTAATGGACATTAAAGTAATTCATAACTCTAGAAAGCACATAACTTGACATTATGATGTCATGGCAACCATTCCAATCACTTCACACATTCTTAGCATGATACTAAGTACAAGAATGTAAACAATCATCATATTTCATATCCTTAGCTCACATAATACTAATGAGAAAGAAAGTCCCGCCTACCTGTATATGCCGGATAAACCCTTGCGCTGCTCTTCGACTCTCACCACTAGTTAATCTGAAATCAACATTTACAAATTCAATTCTCCGAATCTCCAAAACCCTCAAACTATATCAACAACCATCATAAATATCCAATCTAGATCATTCATATCAATTTCCAAATAAAGGGTTTTTCTCAAAACATCGAATTTCTCATTTCACCGTATCAACACGCAAAACTACATTCATTTCCTTCCAAATTCAAAATAGAACATATTTAATATTAGTCACAACTTCAAAAGATGAGTGGATCGAGTTTTATTACATATCAATGGATTTGCACTTCAAAAACCCTCCAGATAGGTGAAATTCTTCTGGGTCTGTCAAAACCTGCAATCGAAAAGTTAAAACTTTTAGAATTCAATTCTAAATCGATAAACTCTTAGTTTAGAAAGAAGATCTGAGCTTATTTGGTTCTGGATCGTCTTATACATCAAAAACCCTCAAACCTTCATTTTTTAATACCAAATCTAAATGAATATATAGATCTTGAACTGAAATGATTAACAGGTTCTAAATCCTACCTTAGACCTTTAAAACCTCCTTGAATCAGCTCTGGATCAGCTCTCTGAAACTCTGGGATGATTTGGGAAGATTTGGGCGTGAAATGACAAGGTTAAGGCTTGAATCTTTTTAAATCTCGCATAGTTACCGCAGTCGACACTTTATGGACTGCAGTCACTCATGTGACCTAATTTTTTTTGTGATTTTCCACTAATTACCACGGTCGGCGCTTTAGTGACCGTGGTCAACAGTATGATATTTTGTTTTTCTACGTTTTTCCCCATTATCTAACATTCTGGGTTATTTTATTTTCATACCATAGCATATAATAAACATTGAAAACGTGTTTTCAAACATTTTTACATTTATTTCAAAATTTTAAAAACTCATTTTCAATGTGTACGCATTTAAAACATTTGGGGTATTACAATCTACCCCCTTAAAAGAAATTTCATCCTCGAAATGTAAATAGAGAGTACCTACGTAATGTGTCCAATCAGGTGCTCCTGGTGAAGAGATCTGGGTACTTCCTCTGCATCTCGCTCTCTAATTCCCAGGTCGCCTCTTCTAGGCTATGATGCCTCCACAGGACCTTGACCAAGGGTATATCCTTGGTCCTGAGACTCTGCACCATACTATCAAGAATTCTAATGGCTGACTCCTCGTAAGTGGCATTGTCTCGAAGTACTACATCCTCCCACTATATAACATGAGAAGGGTCTGGCTCATACTTCCGGAGCATCGATATATGGAACACATTATGTATTGAGGACAATCTGTTCGGCAAATCTATAACATCCCGTAACTTTGTGATCACGTCACGTTGCGAATATATATAAAATGAAATGAAATAGGAGATCGACAATCGATATTAGTTGAGAAAGAAAATAAAATAAAATATTAATACATATAATTTTATGGAAATGAATCGAGTAGATTATGAAATAAAATGGTATTATCAATACACGAACTTATAATAAGGTTTACATATATAAAGTTAGTATGATATATATATCAAAGAGATTAATGTATATAATCTTATAAAATTCATAATAAGGCTAAATAGAAAATAAATGTAAATCTATAAACTTATGATAAGGATTAAACAAATATTACATGAAATTAGAATAAGGTTTTACATAAATAATAATGATTAGTAGAAAAAAATAATAATAAAGTAAAATGAAATAAAACGCATGCAATCATATTTATAACCGAGTGGAATGAAGTGTGTTGAAGAAGACAATTGAAGGAGAAGAGAGTCGAATGGTGGAGTCCCGAACTATCCGGAAACCGGTGGATTGAAGAAGAAGCCAGTGTGGTGGCTTGCTGCTATATTCGGTGAGATGAACACACAAGAAGAAAGCTAAGCAGGAAAGGAAAAACAGAGGACCCGAGCTGTGGCATCTCACGCAAGGGAAGAAGAGCAGAGCGTAATGGCTATGTTGCTGTAAAGGTGATGGCTATTGCTGCTACTACTCGTGTGGTGGTTGTTTCTGTGTGGAATGAAGAGGCTGCTCGGGATGATTGATAAGGTGAACAGAGGAAGAAGAGCTGAAGGGCTGCAAGACAAGGGCGTGGTCGTTGCATGAGCAGCGGAATGAGGAGCAGAGCACTAGCTACTGTTGCTCACGTTGCTGGCTAGGGAAGGAAAAAAGGGAGCTGCAAATTTTGAGGGAAAAGACCAGCTGTATTGGTTTTGCAGCAACTGCAGCGAGAAGGAAAGGAAACAGGGAAGATGCAGCTGCCGGTGCTGCTACTACTGCTGTTGCTGTTGGTACCGTTCTCATCGCTGCATACTGCTGTTGCTACAAGCCATCGTTGCAAGACCATGGTGTGTTGCAGCTGCTGCTGATACTAGCACTGTACAAAGATAAAGAAGATGGTAGCTGGACGGGAGCCGGGCATGATGAGGTGGAGGAACCGAAAGTAGAGCAAGATGTTCTATTGCTGTTGTGCTACTGCTACTGCTACGTTGATGATGAAAAACCCGAGCTGTTGTAGCTCACGTAATGGAAGAAGAGGAAGACTAGCCCTGCTAGTTTGCTGCTCCTGTCACTGCTGAACGAGAAGAGGAAAAGGAGGAGTTTGCTGGGGGATGTGGAATGGTGTGACGAACAGAGGGAAGGGAGGAATAGAGCCGCAGGGTGTTGTTGCTGCACGTTGCTGCCGTGGTAGCTGCCGAGCGAGATGGAGATGGGAAGCCATGCTGCTGGGTGGACGAAAACAGAGGAGAAGTAGAAGAAGAAGAACAGAGGAAAGAAAAAGAGGGTGAAGAGGCTGGTGTGTACCGTGAAGCTGCTGTCCGGGTAGTTGCTGCAAAGAACCATGAAGAAAAGTTGGGGTGATCCGAAGTTTGGCAACAGAAAGAAATGAAGAAGCAAAATAAGCAGAACGGAAGAAGAAGCCGTGCAAGGATGAAGAATTGAGAATGAGGACAGGGACGGACTGTGGTGTTCAAAGAATGCAGCCGGCCAGCAAAGAAGAAGGACAAATTGAGGGATATCGCTGCTTGCTGCTGCTGCTCCGAACCTCTGTTGCAGAACCCCGGTGCTCTGCTACTGGCCGTGAAGAACATGAGCCTTGGGTGTTCAGCTGTGACGGACTGAGATGGAAAGTGTGGCTTGAGGTTGGTGGTTGTTGCAAATCCAGGGGAGTATGTGTTTCTGTTTTAGCAGTTGGTGTGTTATTGTGATGAAGAAGACTATTGTAGACCGTGGCCGTTGAGGAGTTCAGTTGTGAAGGATTTTCATGTTGGGTTTACAATTAGGAATTGTGATGTGAAATTCAAATTTTAAAGCTCATTTGTTCAATGATTTTGGCTCATGATGAACGGATGAGGAAATGGCGACAATGCGATCTACACGATGAGTCACGTGCGACAAAGAGGTCGCATCGCTAACATCGTTCGCGCAACGAGGAACGTTTTAAAAGGTAAAATATTTTAATTTTGAATTTTATTTTAAACAATAGAAAATTATTTTAGATGATGTAGATAGGAAAACAAAATGAAATTTGAAAATTTAGGAATTAGAGGTAAATAGAAATTTAACAAATTAATTGTGAAAACTAGTTTAGAGAATTTATCTAACAATTTAAATTGAACAAATTTTTATATGAGATTATTTATAAATTATGGAACATGAGGATTTGGTGAAGTAATACAAATTAAGTTAATTAACCTTTTAAATTAGGAGAAGTTCATAAATTAATAACTTAAATGAGTTAAAGACATGAAGAATGAACTTTCAAAAGTTTAAAATCTTTTACAAGAAAAGAATAAAAGCTTAGGCCCTAGAACTAGACGTGTAACATTTAGAAGTCTTATTTTGTTCGTAATTAAATTAATTATGATATAAATAAATTATTTAAAACTTGAAGATTAAATTATTATAAATCTAATTAGAAGTAAACGCA
>JAJIYU010016393.1:0-12211 GCA_030144865.1 Tinospora cordifolia | reverse complement strand
AGACATTACAAAATAGGGACGTTGAAACTGATCAGAACAGAGGAAAGAGGAAGGAAGAAACAGAGTAGGAGAAGGGCTCAGCTGCTGCTACTATTGGATGTTGCAGTCGAACGATGAGGGGCCGTGTGTGCTGCTGCTTGTGTAGTCGTTGCAGAACGAAGAAGAGTGGGTGCCTGCTGGTGGAAAAACAAAGATGAGGAACCTGGCTGCGGCTAGACGAACTCAAGAACAGGAGTTGCAGTCGAGAGTGTGCTGCTGCAACTACTATTGTGGCGGTAATGAACTGGTGTGCTGCAAACCGTGGAAGGAAGAAACAGAGGAGGACGCTGCTGCTGCTATCTTCACTGCGAGGTGTGTAAACAGGGGACAGTGAGGTGTGTGTATGCAGCTGCTGCTGCATGCTACTGTTAACCGAGGAAGGGAAGGAAAGCAGCGCGTGAACTACTATTACACCATACTGCTGCAACCCGAATGGAAAGAAGAGGGTGAAACGAGGAAGTGGAGATGCTGCTGGTTGGTGCTGTTAGGAGGAAACTGACTGAAATGGTGTAATCCAATTTTGGGTGCCGGCCGAGTATGAGACAGGGAATGAATTTGAAACGGGAGCAGCTGATGATCGGTGAGCTAGGTTCTTCCCTGTGCTGCTGATCAGAGAAACAAATAGAGGGGGGATCTTGGTATGGTGTGCTGGACGAAGAACGAAGGAGACGCCCCACAGCTGCAAATTCAGAACGAAGAAGAAGATGAATTGCTGCTACCTGAGTGGACGTTGCTGCTGCTGGTGTACGTGAGAAACGTAGAAGATGGGATGACTGCTGCAGCAACTGAAAACAGGAAGGATGAGTGGCTGTGTGGACGAACAGTTGGGAGAGAAAAACTTGGTGTAACACAGAAACCGCAGCTGCCATTGTTGTTGCTGTGAATGGCACAGCTACTGCTGCTGTTAGTTGAAGAAGGCTGGAACCGTGTAATGGGAGTGTGCATTGGGCGGATTACGTGTGCAGTGGTGACTAACCGAGATGAGTGTGTGCTTGAAGTGATTTCAGCTGCCGTGATGGTTAGCCTTTCATTAACTAGTGGGTTACCAAATTATGAGGTAAGGAAACTAATAGATTGTTATTTTGGAATTAAGCATGTTTGTTGGGTAATCATAGTATAATGAGCATATTAATATAGATTAAAGAATACTATAAGATAATAGGACTTATAAGTATAATTTGAATTAGATCATAAGAAAGCATAAAAAATTAGTATGCACTAATTAGAATTAGGAAATTATAAAATGCTAAGATTGAGAAATAAACAAAATTATTTAATGAATGCATTTTCAATAATTCGCAGTTTTAACTCAAGGAATTAGAAAGAATTAAAAATGAATTATACAATATTACATTGTTCAAATAAGGAAAATAATAGAAATATTAATCGAGAAATCATACGCCATAATTATTTTGCAGATAAAAAGCTCTAGGATGATTGTAGTGACAAAGGACTAGGAAATCGTCAAGAATTCAGGTGGGCATGATTTTCTCTCTCACATGTATTATGCGGATTTAAAATTCAAGACATTTGTTTGAATAGATTATAGGTTGTTAATGCTTTGAAAAAGGTTGATTTGAATTGTTGGAATTGGATGCTTTAGTTGAAATTGTTGAATTGCCGAATGATTTACCGTTATGCATGATTTCTATTAAGATTTATCGCTCATGTGATATTTCATTGATCTATTTCTGATATCATGTTGATTGAATGTTTTGGGCTTGAATGTTTTGGGCTTGAATGCATGATTGCTTCACTAAATTAAGATTGATAGTTAAATAAGAATCTCACACACCGGTGTGACAGGCTTCATAGCGTTGTAAATATTCCTGACCCGTAGTGTCGATAGCAAATTTCATTGTCTTGGGAATCATAAAGAATAGGTTACATTGCGTTCCTTACCTTTGACTGTGATATCTTGGGAATAAAAAGGAATAGGCTGCATGGCGTTCCTTTCCTTAGATTTTGCTCGACACTTGATTTGTCTTTGGGATTTGGTAACAGGCTGCATAGCGTTACCTTAGTAATTGGCTGCATAGCATCACTGTCCCTTAGACTGTGATTCACATGTACAGGCCGCATGGCGTGCATGGGGATAAGTAATAGGCTGCATAGCATTACTTATCTTTGGATGTTGATGTTTTTGATTTCTTGTTTCTGGCCAAAATGCATGCACTTATTTCCATCCTGGATCACAAAGGAATATTGGGAGTCTAACCAACTCTTCCGGTTTAGGTTACAACAAAAAATTTAATGCTTGAAACGCCTAATGTTTGAAAGTGTTTGTAATGTCTTGGATTGGGTTTGTATAATGCCTGTGATGTGTAGTAATGATCCATTGGGCATTCGAGCTCACCCTTTATATTTTTCAGGTACACTTGGATGTAGAATATGTTGACTACGTCAGAAGACCCTGTAACACCCTGATTTTCGACCGGACCTCCGTTCACGTGTTTCATCACGTGTGGATCGTTGCCCGATGAAAATCGAGATGCTACGCAAGGTTCTTTTCTGTCAAAATATCTTCTTCTTCTTCAAAACCCAATTCATGTTATATTCGTTCTCAAATCTAAATCTATAAAGATATCATGAACAAGATATAAAACCATAATAAATCTTTAGAATCATTTATAAGTAAAGCAGCGAAAATCCTTAAAATCATTACCTCAAGCTGAAAACATTTAAACAAACAAAGTAATTTAAAGATAAAATAACTGCATTAAAACAACATAATTATATTAAAACAATTTCAGTGAAATACATAAAGCTTAACCTTCCAGTAACCTATCCCCAACGACCTCTCCATGAGGTGTCCAAACAAAATGCGGGTTTTCTGACATGGTCCATAGATCCTACGTCCAAGTGTACCTGAAAAATATAATGGGTGAGCTCGAAAGCCCAGTGGATCATTCCTACATATCACAAGCATTATACAGACCCAATCCAAAACATTACAAGCACTTTCAAACATTTATTTGGTTGTGGTTGTAGTTAAGACCGAAAGAGGGTTGAGATGCCTCTCGGTATTCCCTGTGATCCAATTCAATCATAATCATAGAGGCCTCAGGTGGTACCATCTAAAATCAATCATGTCTCAGTATCACAGTCCGAGAGAGAGAAACTCACTATGGAGTCGTGTAATCTCTCAAAGACTTCGAGCTGATATAAGCAGCTCTAGATTGGGAATACCTACGATTAGCCTTTCGGCTCGACAATCGCACCGGTAAGTGGATTCTTAATAAACCTTCGTCTTTTTTTAGTTTAATACAGTTGATTCAATCATACCAAAACATCATTCATATCATAGCAAGCAAAACGAATAATGTCCAACATTTGCATGGTAAGGTAAATAATCAAACAATGAAATCTAAAAGCATAGTCTCATATACAAGCATGTCATGATCAAGAAACCAGTCATCATACAACATTCAACAATACCAACAATTTAATTCAAATTTCCTAAAAATATTAACAACTTAGAATCTATTCAAACAAATGTCTTGAATTTTAAATCCGTATAATACATGTGAGAGAGAAAATCACGCCCACCTGGTCTTGAGCGATGTCTTAGCCCTTTTGTCGCTAGAGATTGTCCTAGAATTTTTCATGTGCAAAATAGTTATAGTGTATGATTTCTCAATCGATATCTCTATTATTTTCCTACTACTAATGTTCACCAGGAATTTGACGAATTATTGAGAATCTTTTGTGTCTTCACCACTTTAAGTGTTCTATAATTTCTAATTCTTTTTATTATAGTTGAGTTATTCATACAATAATTACAAACAAAATAAGATTTCTATTTGTCGAATCTTTAGTCTCATTTTTCTCCTAAGATTTTAGCGAGATTGCTGATAGTGTTAATTTAAATAATTATTATTTATTTATTTTTCTAATTTAAATATTTATCTACTTAATTAATTTAACACTTGAATAAATGATTCTTCTAATTTCTTTAACTACTTAATTTAAATATTTAAATTCATAAGGATACTTTAATTGATTCTTTTATTTTCCAAACCTTAGTATTTTGTTATTATAACACTTTATTATTCAAATCAATGCACAACAATTTATTTGCTTTAGCCTTAATTCTAATTCAAATTATAATGATAATGAATTCTATAATAGTTTCATCATACCGAAATCACATTAATCAACATCTTTGAAATTTCCTAACTTAGCTTAGATTATAAAAATTATACCTTGATTAGTTTATTTTTTTATATCTTCTAATTCCTAATTCCAATTTATCAATGCTCATACACAATTTAATTTATTACTAACCTAATTTTCCAGTTTAAGCACTAATCTTAGGATATACTTCTTAGTTCTAATTTATATTTATTTATGTGCATATATTCTACATATTCTTTGATAACATTATTTAATCTACATTAATAAGTCCCTAAGCTTACATTACCCACTAATATGTTAAATTTGAATTATTTAAGTTTATGAAATTTGCTTACCTCCTTAATTTGATCAAACACCAATTTGATGAAGAGCTGCCACCACAACGCACCACCGGACCATATTCAGTTCACCGTGCAGCCCAATTTCCAGCAGCTCATCATCGTCATTCTTCTGCCCTTGCGTCAACTTCCCAAAGTAGCTGCAAATTGCAACGCCCCTGTTTCCTGTTCTTCTTTTCACGCACCAGCAACATCCACTCACGGTCTCTGTCCACCACCGCCCATACCTCACCTCTGCTCCGTTTCAATGGAACCCAGCAGTATCCTCTCTTCGTTCTCTCACCAGCACGCACCGTTCTTCTTCTTTTTTTTTTCCATGGTTTGCCGAACACGAGTAGCAGCAGCTGCAATGGCTGCCGTCCATCCATTCTTCCTTTCCTCTTCTTCTTCTCTCGTCCGGTAACAGTGACAGCAGCAACTCATGCTCTGCTTCCGTCCGTCACTCTCTCCTCTGTTTCCAGTTGCAGCCACCCCTTCATACTCTACTTCTTCTTCGTTCCTCTTTCCGGCTAGCAGCAACCAGCGAGTAGCTGCCATTACATAAAACGGAGCTTGCTCTGCTTTCTTGTCTTTTCTCTGCTCGGCACGGCAGCAGGTCTGCTTCACCTTCATTCTGCAGCAGCGACGACGGCAGCACCAGCAACACCACGAGCAGCGGCCATCCACAAAATAGAGCATCGCTGCTTCCCTCTATTTCCCGTTTTCAGTTGCTGCAGCCGTCTTCTTCTTCCATTACAGGAGCTGCAGCAGCTCGGTCCTTCTCCTTCGAAACAGAGTGTCGCCACCTGCTGTAATTCGTCCGGCCAGCTCCGTTTTTCCTTCTTTACCCATACTGCGCAGCACCCACATGAGCAGGAACATACACACACGGCTCCATCTTCTTCTTCTCGCTGCAGCATCATCTTCCAATTCCCCTATTCGTCCGGTGCTCATTGTTGCAGCAGCTGTCCAACTGCTTCATTTCTCTTTCTGCAGCAATACTCACACGAACAGAGTATCGTGCTCAGTTCTTCTCCTTTGCTCTATTTATAGATGCAGCGACTATTCTCGAATCTCTCCAACGCATCGCTCATCTCGATCATTCCAGTTGGTTCTCCTGTTCCGGCGTCTTCGAGATGCCAACGTCCCACCGATTATTCTTGTATAAACACCCACACACACCACTCCTTACGTGCGCCCATGCTTATCTTTATATTTCTTTTTTTTTTTTTTAATTTATTAAATTTCTGTTATAATTTTATAAATCTGTATTTTCTGATTTTTAACCATTCTTATATTATATAAGATGTGCATGTATAAGTAAACATATTAATCTCTAAAAATTTAAATCAAATATTATTATTATTCTTATTTTGGTTAATTTAACATTTCATAACCAATGATCATTAAATTTTAAATTTCTTTAAAATTATCAAATTCTAACTTTTCATTTTATTTCTTTAGCATAAATTATATTATTTCTAAAATGTATATTTTTATTTATTTATTAATTTCCACCACTTCATAATAACCCTCAATTAATTATTTTTGGTATTTATACCTATCTATAAAACATAAATTATCGTTTTATCATACTATTATTAGTATTTTATTTTATTTTATTTTTTCAATCAAACAATAGGTTTCATTTTCGCATCACTCGCACCTTCGCGCGAACGCAAGCGTGAACGAGCGATTAACTTATTTTCTATTGTTCGCTTACGACATAGCACGACCGCAAAGTTACGGGGTGTTACAGACCCGCACTTTGTTTTAGACACCTCACGGGGAGGTCGTCAGGGATAGGGTACTTGGAGGTTAAGTTTTTTATGTACCTTACTTGATTATCTTAATGTAAATTACTTTGGTTTTAAATTTATTTGTTTTACCTTTAAATGATTTTATTTGTTTAATGACTTTAGTCCGAATAAATGATTTTAAGGATTTTCGCTGCATTATTGGTAATTTGTGTCGCCCAATCTGGTGAATATTTTGAGAACCCTTTTGATGTTTGATTTTAACAAATGATTACCGAAATATTGACTTAAGAACAAATATACTATGATTTGAACGATATTCCGAAGAATAAGATTTTTGATAGAAGAAAATTTTAGTGGCATCTCGATTTTCATCGGGCGACAATCCACACGTGATGTAACACGTGAACGGAGGTCCGGTCAAAAATTGGGGTGTTACACAAAAACTACCACCAAAGTGAGTTGTTCAACATAGTTGAAAAGCTGCAATAGCAGAATTGTGTTGATTCAAATTTTGGAGGGGTGGTTCGTAGCCAATCTAAGATCAATTTTTGAGGTAAAAGCACTCTTTTTCATCCTTGTCATGTGTACTTCAAGTTTCATTCATTAGAAAACAAAAATAGGCTCTTGAATGTGAGTTACAAGGTACTAAGGTTGACTGCTTGCTAATTGTGACAACAAAAAGTGTTGTTGGAGTCAATTTCGGGGCAACGATTGAGGCTATTAGGAATGTCCGATTGCGCTAAAACTTGGGGTGCTTAATCCCCACAGTTGAGCTACAAGAAGTTATAAACACTGTACCCTAAGCTTTTGTATCCATGATTTTCTATACATGCAAAGTTGGCTCATTATATAAGTATTGTGGTACTTAGAAAAATTTTAGAGTTTTGTTAATGTAAGCTAAGTGTTTGAGGATATATTTGAGTAGGATTTTATCCACCTTAGCTCACTATTTCAAATGGTCTTGATAGGTGGATGTTATGTGATCTAAACATTATAATGGGCCTTGGATTAGTGGTTTAATGAGTGGAAATAAACACTTGAAAATCAAGGAAAACATTAACATAGGAAAAATTTGTTATATGATTGAGATTTTGGGGGATCAATTGACTGACCAAACCTCAGTGTTTTGAGCTGAAAATTTGTTGGAGACCTCATTGGGTATCCCAAAACAAGTGTACCCTCATCCCAAGATGAGTTGGGTAAGTGGGTCAATTTATAGAACAATGGCTGTCTATCACATAAAATTTGAGATTGAAAAATTACTAATATTTACTTTAAAAACCTATCAAATGAAGCCAAAAAATCCCAATCTAAAAATTTGGTGAATATGTAGGGAGTGTAGATCAAATAAGAAAAATTTTGCGCAAATCTGATGTATGAATTGATCACAAAAAAATTAAAAAATTTGCTGCATAAATAGAACATAAAGCTAGAAATTTGACTAAGTGTGAAAAATTGATGATTTTGACCAATTTTGACCCAATTTTAACCAAATTGACCCATGTTGACCAATTTTGACTTAATTTGACTAATTAAAAGTTTGACCGATTGACGATCGAGTTGAATTTGAGTTGACCGAAACCAGTTAGGGATAGTAGAACTAGAATTGAGCCACATTTCTCAAGAGAACTAAAATTGGGGTTAAATAACACAAATCCAAGTGTACACTGTAGGACTGGGGCCAAGTGTCGACGAGACATCGGTATGCAGGACCCGTGGTGAGTAGTTTAATTTAGGTGTTTACCTTAGCTTGTATTTTTTGCATAAAATATGTGTGCAATGACATGGGTTAAATGATTTCATGTAATTAAGATACATCAAATGGGTTTTGAAATACATATAGATGTACACCATTAATGAGATCGTAGGCTTGAGGTTCAAGCGTGAAGTTAGGGTATATGATCAATGCACCTAGCTTCCCGCCAGCTCGAGTAACAACACTTGAGGACGTAGCATGGGGTTAGGGTATTCGAGGAATATGCCTAGCTTATGACCCGCTTGATTAACCGGTACGCTTGACTTACGACCCATTCGAGTGATGGCCATAGGGTTAGATTTGATGATTTGAAACCTAGCTTCCCACCAGCTTGAGTGACGACACTTGAGGACGTAGCATGGGGTTAGCGTATTCGAGGAATATGCCTAGCCTATGACCCGCTTGATTAGCCGATACTCTTGACTTATGACCCGTTTGAGTGATGGCCATAGGGTTGGATTTGATGATTTGAAACCTAGCCTAGATGCAATTTTTAGCTAGCATATATATATATATATATATAACTATTGCATTATTTTTATAACTACTTTTTTTCTTGCCATGCTTTCAGACACTACTTCATTACTACTGCTCATGCATACACTATTTTCGAAATTGTTGGTTATATGTAACATGTTGGTTTTATTACTCACTAAGCCACTACTGCTCATGCATACATGCACTATTTTTGAAATTGTTGGTTATACGTAACATGTTAGTTTTATTACTCACTAAGCCATGTTAAAATTTAAGCTCACTACTCCACTAACATTTCAAGTTCCTCGGTGGTTAACATAAGGAAAGCGTGATGATAGCCTAGTCCCTTGGTGGTTCTTTCCCTTTTCTTGTTTTTTTTAGAGGTTGGTCATTCTTGTACATATAAATGATGGTCTACTATGTATTTTTGAAATAAGATAATATGTACTATATAAATGATAACTCTCTGTTATGTTTGAAAAGGGTAGTACTTACTCTTGGTTTTAACTATAATGTTTATTTACTTTCACACTTCACATAAAAAATCTTTAAATTAGTTTGATATCACTTGTTGTTGCAATGGAAAATTGACTCACTGAGTGGGTTTGTTGGGTCATTATGCTAGTTGGCCTGCGCTTTGGCCTAGGGAAGGTGCCCCGACATATATTGTGTAGTTTTACTCCTAGTGAAAATACACCATAGTTTTGGGTCACCCAATAGGCTAACACTTTTGTTGAAAACTACACTAGAAAAATTATAATTTCTTTCATAACAATTTTTTAATTGAAAATAGATGAAAATAATTTATCCAAAGTGATGGATCTTCAAGAAAAGACAACTTTTTCTTCCCTCTTTTCTTTCTTTTTCTTCCTGTTTTCGTTCCTTTTCTTTGTTTTCCTCTCTGATTCTATTTCTCCTTCTTGCACCACTCTCTTGATTTCTTTTCTTTCCTCCACGATGGGTAGTGGAGTTGTGAATAAAAGTAGAGAGCATCACCAATTTTATCTCCACACATCACCAAAAATGGTTGCTTTCTCTTATCTCCACACATCACCAATTTTATCTCATTTTTTTTTCCTTTGAATCCATATATGCATTATTAATTATCTTCATATTCTCTCTTTATATGTGCTTAAAAGTTGATTATGTTTATTATTCATTTTTATTTTTTCATTAAATGAGCTCCCTGTACATTAATAGTTATTTATAATTTTAGGTTTATGTCGAATGCCATGTATCTCATTTATATATATTTTCCAACCCAATCATTATATATTTCTTTTTCATTTTATATAAATATAAATATACATACATATATACATACATACATAAATACATACATACCTAGACACACACATATATATAAGAATTAATTTATTGCATTAATTCATTTCTTTCTTTTTTTTCCTTCCCCCATTAAGCTCACACTATGAATATTAATATTAATATTTATTTTTTTATTTAATATACACATTAATTAATACAATTGTCGTAAAGTTATGTATTTTTATTTATAATTTATTAATTTATGCATAAAAATACATATCGAACCTGTTGACTCAATGTCTAATGTATGGGTCGTTACAATCTCCCCTCCTTAGAAAAAATTTCTTCCTTGAAATTTACTAAAATAATAATAATAAAATCAAGGATCAACTCTCATAATCTCTGGGAAGTAACTGGCCATGTAGTCCCCTCACTCCCAGGTGTCTTGCTCGGCACCATGAAACTGACAATATACACGTACCATCGATACCTCCTTGTTGCACAGCTTTTTAACACCCCCCTCCCAAGCCCCATCATCTACGTCATCTGACGGTATAATCTTCTTCGATCAAAATCTTGGGCCGCCCGGGAGATGGGCCCGTGCTATATTTTCTTTTCTAAAGCCCAAATTCATGAGAGTTCCTACGTACATCAGTCTATGTACAAAAATAATTCATAGCCTCATAAATAAAATTCTTTATTTATTTATTCTAAGATTTTTAGTACAATGATCTATTACAAAGAAAATAAATTTAAAACTAAAATAAATAATTTAGCTTGGGCCTACATGCCCTACAATGAAATAACGAAATTTCTTAATAAATAATCTCTCACGTGAGCTAATAAATTAATTTCCTAAAATGTAAAAAATAGGGGGTGAGCTAAAAAACCTAGTGAATCATTCCATCTATTTAATTCATTATTTCAGCCAAATAATACAAGCATATCAAACACTTTCAGGGATTAAATAGATTCAAGTAATATATTATTTTAGTCATAATTTAGACCGAATAGAGATAACCTCTGTGCTCCAGATCTAGGGAGAGATATCAATTCTGAAACTCAAACCCATTCTAGTGGGATCATTCTTGAAACCCATTTCATTCTGGTGTTAGTCTTGACAGCCACTTCCAATTCTACATGGAGCACAGAAAGTCCCCTGTATCGGTACGTGGTTAAAATCATATTTAATCTTATTTTTGTGTATATGAGCAATAATAAATAAATATTACAACAGTAATTAAATAACATTCACATTCACGAAAACATTGACTTTCGATTTCTGATGAAGAAGATCGTATTAGACGCAACTACAGAGCATACTCTCTTGGTCATAAACAACATAATAAGGCATGATAAATAATAACTCCAACAGTATAACATTCATATTGACTTTCGATTTCTGGTGTAGAAGATCTTACAAGACACAACTACAGAATATACTCTATTGGTCATAAGCTGTATAATAATTGAATAGTATAAATAAAAAGGACAAGAATAAATTTAAACTAATAAAGCAACAAGCATTATTTAAATCAAAATAATAAATTAAAAAAAAAGAAATAACTTCACCTCGAGATCGCTTCCTAAATTTTGTAGCACTTCGTTGTTATTACTTCACAAGCTATTTGAAATAGCTCAAGAAAAAGAAGAAAGAGAACTAAAGTTGTCAAGAAGGGGCAGAGAAAGAGTAAGAGGAATTTCAACTCTTGCTTTGGGATGAATGGAAAGGGTGGGGTTGAGGGGTTTATATAGAGTCTTATAGGGTTAGGTTCGTCATTTTTTGCCTTCCAAATTAGGAGTATTTCCATTTTTGCTTGCTTGGGGTGGCTAAGTGATTAGGGTTTTCAAATTAGGATTTTACACATCTTTTTCCGCTTAAATTGACGGCTAAAAAGGATTTTTCTGGCTTATCTAACGCTCAAAAAATTTTTTTCCAAATATTTTTTTATATATCTATAATGGGGGAAAGGCACGAATTCGCGCTGTGCGCATGGGCCTTAGGCCCATGCGCACACCAATTTTTTGTTAAACTTATATATAATAACAAATTACAATAATACGCAATATAATAATCAATTAATTAATTAATGTAACACCCCAACCCCCGAATTATTAAGCATTGGACGCATCCACCATTTTATTGACAGTGGATTAAACCAAACGGCGGGCCGGGCCAGTGTTACATTACAAGCGATGCACACTTGTCTTTCTATTTCAGTCATTTCATGCCTTGATCGTATTTAACCGTACATAACTTAAAATTAAGAATTTAATAAGGCAATAGTATAAGAAATAACTGAAATTCGTAAACTCAATTAATTATATAAAATTGAGTACATAATTAAAAAAAAATATTACAGCGGAAGTCTTAAAACTTGGGCAACATGCCCTTACATAAAAATTAGAAACTTTTTAAATAAAAAGAACCTAACTAATATTCATGATCTTCATGTAAT
>JAJIYU010016392.1:0-12184 GCA_030144865.1 Tinospora cordifolia | reverse complement strand
AATGAAGAATCTACTTTATTATGATGTTATTTTTGTACATAGACTAATGTACACAGGAACACTAATGCATTTGGATCTAAGAAGAAGAAAATGTAGCACGGGCCCGTCTCCCAGATATCCCAAGATTTTTGATCAAATAGAATTGAACCGTCAGATGACGTGAAAGATGGGACTTGGGAGGCGGGGTGTTACATATGCTATTACTACTATGCTGATTCGCTAGTTGTCGATACATTTCTAGCATAAACAAGGGGGAAAATGCTTTTTCCCACCCTTGCTAGTGCCATTATGAGGCCCAGATACAATAATCGGAGTTGCATCAACTACAAAATCTATAACGGTGGAGGTGACTACAAAGGTGTTGGAGTAGTGATTGGGATCGTCAGAGGAGCAGTTTAAGTTGAGATCTTCATTGGCACTTTGATTGGGATTTAGGGTTTTTTTTGTGTTGTTGAAGCAGAGGAAAAACAAAATTAGGATTATTTAGGGTTTGTCTTGTCCACAATGCAATGTTTGTAACAGAGGAATCAATGAGGCCACTGTTTCCAATAAAAGTAGAGACAAGAGTTTCATGCTCCATGGCACCAAATGTAATAATGGCAATTGAGTCTGATTGGTACTCCATTTGGAATGAACCGTCAGAGAATGAAATCACGTCAACCACTATTGTTTACTTTATGCCAACCATGCTCAATGAAGAAAGGAGTGCGAGGGGTGGTGAGTGCAAAGTAGCAGATTAATAAAAGTAACACAAATCTGCAATTGATGACCAAAGGAACATAGCGTGCAGCTCGGGGGGCACGGAGAGACAACAACGAGCAGCAGGAGGGGCACGGAGAGACAGCGGCAGCACCAGAACTGTCGAATAGCAGTGATCGACAAGAAATCCTAATATTATAAAATATATATTTTGGTATATTTGATAATAATTAACAACATATGATATATGTACGTAATTAAGTAAACAAACCACATATAATTATGTTATTAGGTTTAGTTTTCTTATATTTTTTTGTAATTTCCTCATTAAAATAAGGAAACTACAAAAAATTTCAGAAAAAGAAATTTATTCACAATAATATATCTTTTTTTATTAAAATTTCAAATACATCATAAAATTCAAATTATTATCAAATATATTGAAATATTTTTGTTATCAACAGCAACACAGCACAAGCTTTGGTCCCTCTTCTTCGTCTATGTTTTATCTTCTTCCCCATCGCTACACCCTATTCCAGAAGAGCTCTCCAACAACCTCCAATGCCTCGATTTCTTATTCTTCCCTATTTTCTTGCCCCCTGCCATTGCACCATGTTTCTTCTTTTTCCATGATTCTTTTTCTTCTGGGAATATAATGATCAATGTACTCCAAACCTTGCGCTAGATCTGTCACCATTTGCATTTTCGACATCCAATTTGACAAAATTGTGTAATCAGGGGTTTTAGGGTTTTAGAGACAGACAGTGAGGTTAGCACCATTTACAAACTCGTAAACAAGGTAGATGTTATTACTGGAGACGAAAGCACCAAGGAATTTGATGATAGTGTTGTGGTACCCTGTACAGGTCACTAAAAGTAGTTCTCGCAGCTTGGACGTCTCTATCAATTGTTGAAACCGGCATTGGATGACAATGACGTCTTTGTTGCAGATTTGGCATTACCAAGACAAAGTCGAAAATGAAGACAAAAACCGTTTTATGAGGAAATTGTTCATAGCCTATTGCATTTCTAAGAAATTGTAGATGTGAGGGTTTTCTGGTAACTACGAAGACTAGTGAGGGAAGCTCTACTTGAAGATGAAGTGCCTAATGTCAAACCGATGGTGAAAACCACATAGCTTGATCTGTTGGCCCTGATGCTGTTCGATCTGGATTGTGCTTCTATCACCAAAATCCATGGATTGTGTAGTTGCTCGATCCAGACAAGTAGTTGTTCTTGAGAGAAAGAACGGTGAAGTTCCTGAACGAGCTCAGACTACTTGGGATTTCTCGAATGAGAAAATTATTAGATAAATTAATCAACTGAAGATTCTGCAAGTTGTACGAAGAATCTAGGAATCGATTGATTATTAGATTGTTCGAAATAGCGAGTATCTAAAGCTTTGATGCGTTGAACAAAGAATTCAAAAGAGTTTTGTTGATAAAATTGTTGGAAAGATTGAATCGCCAGAGGTGGTCGATCATGAACAAATTCTCTGGAATCTCACAAGAGATTCAAATTGAAAAAAACAGCAGTGAGCAGATTAGTGGTTGAGCCACAGGAGTGGCAACAGTGCAACAGGTACGATGGTGGTGTATGTGCTGGCCATCAGAAAACTAAGAGAGAAGAAAAAAAACCAATAATTGTTTTAATTTCATAAGTATCAATGTTATGTCAATATACAGTATTAAAAGTATATTAATGTTATTATGACTGTGCTTTTAGTATACCAATACTTTTTAATCAATAGTTTTTATTACATTTTATATCAATGTTATACTAAATATATACTAATGTTATACCAATATTATATTGACTGTATACAAACTTTTGGTATATTAATAGTTGTTAATTAATAATTTTTACATCATTGTATACTAATGTTATACCATTGTTTATAAGCTAAATGTTATATCAGTGTATACTGATTATATACTAAAGTTATACCATTGTTTATAAGCTAAATAATATACCAATATTACACCTACTGTACACCTATGTTATATTATTATTTATAAGTTAAATATTATACTAATGTTATATCGAAAGTATATCAATAGTTGTTAATTAATGGTTTTTGGTATTTTTTATATTATTTTCTGATATATGTATAAAAATGAGAATACCATTATTTATGTAATGATTTCTACTTTTTGTATAGCACTGTGTTTTTTCCTATTAAAATTCATTTCGTTAAATACAAAGTTAGATTACAGATGAGAAGCAAAAATAACACATATTTTATATTTAATTCTCTTATTTTTGTTATTGAATATTCGACTTTTGTGGTTATGATGGTGTATTTTATATTGTGTAGGGATAAAATGAAAATCTACTTCAAATGTACCTAATGAAAAAAAATAAGACAGCTAGAAGAAGAATAATTGCACCAGTTGCTATAATTTTACCACAACATGTTGCCTTAATTTTTTTTAGAAAGTTTTAGCTAGGAAACCATATTTTTGCAAGGAAACGCTCATAGAAGCAATCTCTCATGAGTTGTTTCTAATTTTCTATTATATTTTCCTTTAGCCAAACTTTGCTTGAGAGTTTTTACAAGTAAAGAAGGAAAACACTTAGTTTAAAAAGGGATGAGGAGGCTCTTTTGAAAGCATTCTCTGTTTTGGTTTTTCTTCTTGCTGAAATTTTAGAGAGGTGTAATATATTTATAGGTTATTTTCTCACTATGTACAACTAAACTTTTACATTCTAGCCAAAGGTTAATCAAAGTTTGATTAATCATAAATTGTAAGGTCTAATTGTTATTTCTTTCCTCTTCTTATTTAATATTTGTGTATCTTTTATGACTATAAATATTATTGATTTATGTGATTGATGCAATAGGGCCCATTGTTCTTTCACTAAAACAATATATAGCCAATTGAAGCATTGGATCCGTAATTGTTCAATTGCTTCAATAGTTAGTGGTAAAATAACATAGTTTAATTCACAAGATTTGACTTATGCTATGTGAATGCATGATCTAGTCTAAATAAACCGAGCTTGCATGTGTGTTGGTTAGAATTGATGATCTTTACAACACTTAATGCAATCAATAAGTTGCACTCTAAGAGCTTATTTAGGGTTGTTGGTTGATTAGAGATACTGCACATTATACTCTCATTACTTAAACAATGGCCAGCACTATATATTAGCTTAATTTATTGATCTCAGTATATACAACGATTTTATTCAACTAAAAGAAATATATAGCTTCTTCAATTTCTGTGGATTCGACCATACTTGTCATTGTTTGCAAAAAATATTTTTGAAAAGTGTAGGATTTATTTTTGTTAGTTTCGAAACCCATCAATTACAAAAGTGCATGTCTATTGATATTAGCTGCCACACGACATCAATCGTTGCATAATCAAAAGAACAAATATGAAATACAAATTACCAACAAAAGAATGTAGAAGTTTCCAAAATCAAGAACTTAAGATGGTACAAAATTACGATTATGATCAATAATCAAAAGACTAATATTAAAAGGTATGAATTTTCTTTGTGAATATTGTGTTTTTTTAGTCCTAAGAATGTAAATCTTGAATTCGTTGTGAACAGATTAATAATATAATGTGTAATAGAATTTTATGATAAAATATCTCTTAAATCTTTTTTTGATATAATGAAGTTGTAAAAATCGTTGTATATACTGAGATCAATAAATTAAGCTAATATATAGTGCTGGCCATTGTTTAAGTGATGAGAGTATAACGTGCAGTAAATTTGCATGATGAAACACCTCATATAGTTGATCAAGTTAGAGATGATAATGCATAACGTTGTTCATCATACAAATGAATTTTACAGTCAAAATTGAAATAGATTAGAATTTGAAACAATTCCAAATATATAAAAAATATAAAACAAAATCATTAGCATTATATAAACTAAAATCCAAAACATGCATACACTTTCATTACATTAATCGTTTCAAACATTCAATTGTTTTGTTGTACTTTAAGACCAAAAGAGCAATACTGCCGGTGTTCCTCCATGACATGAAATCGATCCTAGTCAGTACCGTCTTGAGCCACGATACCATTCTCGACTTGTCACAACATCCAAGAACAGGTGCAATGGCATACGCTCACTACTCATCCATCCGAGGAACCCTTAGCTTTCGCAGGAGGCTTCATTAAGAACACAAACAATGGCCAACAGAATAGTAGCAAGGGAGTGTTGCACATATCTGGTGTAAACAAGAGAAAAGATCTGAAAGGAGCTCAAAAAACTCAAAAGGAAGCGATTTTGAGGTAAAATATCTCTCACTCTTTATTTTATTATTTTGATTTAAATAAAACTTGTTTGAGTATTTTACTTTGATCTTGTATACATGTCTATAGAATATGCATGCTTAGGTTTATAACGCATGATTTATGCTGTTTGTTACTATGCTTGCATGGTTAAATACCATTAGAATATTTAAATAATATAATTCTTTTTTACATTTAATATAATATTAAATAAAGATTTCAATCACATATTGGCACGAGGGCGCATGTTCCTTGTGAGCATTCCAATCAAGGGTTGTGAGATAATAGAGGGTTCAAAGTTGATCCTACCTCAACTCTGTGGGTCTGAGTTCAATTACTAGCTCTTTTCCTAGGGATCAGAATGTTGGGTGTATACTTTCGGTCTTTAATGACAACCGAAATAATTTACTACTTGAATCATTTAATTTTTGAAAAGTGGTTGTTATGCATGTTTTATTTTATTGAAATAATAATTTAAATATTTGAGATGATCCACTGAGCTTATTAGCTCACCCCTCTTTTTCAATATTTCAGAAAATTAAATTTCAAGGCTATCTGAGAGTTGTTTAATTCATTTTCTTAGAAATTTATTTAATTGTAAGGCATGTTGGCCCAAATTATTTTATTTCATTGTAATAAAGGTTGAATAAACACCTTTGAATTTTTGAATAAATAAGTGACAAAGGATTTATTTTATGGTATGGTGTTATTAACTTTCATGAATTATATTGTAAATAGACTAATATACACAAAGATTCTCTTGGATTTGAGACTTAGAAAGGAAAAAAGTTAATGTAGCACAAGCCAACCTCCTGGGCAGCCCAAAAATATTGAAGAAAAATATCGTCAGATGACGTGGGCCCGGGTATAGGAGGCAGGGTGTTACAGACAATCACTTATATAGATTTCATGAAAGACACTTAGAAATCATTTAATAAAATTAATCAATATCATTAATAAATTTGAATATCAATGAAGTACAATGACGCTCGAATTTATTGAGTAACATAGCTTTAAATTGAAACAAGAACTAAGGCCAACATGTGCTAATTACAAAAGTAAAATTTGAAATTAGAATCAGCTAGGTGAACATCTGTAGCCTTTGATCATCATTTCCTTGAAATGTTAAAAAAGGAAGGTGAGCTCAAAAACCCAGAGGATCATCCTAAATATTTAAGTTATTATTTCAATAAAATAAAACAACCATGGCAAATACTTTTATGAATTATGCGATTCAAATAGTTGGTTATTTACAGTTAACATTAGGACCAAAAGGATTATACCTCAGTGTTCCAAATCTGGGGAGAGGGGTCAACTATCGATGCTCAAACCCGTCGTTTGTGAAGTGGGGTTGAATTCGAATGCCTGGTTTCACTGTTTGAGAAATGGGGTTAACTTTGAACACCTAAATCCAAATCTAAGTACAGGCAAATCGGGTTTGATTATAACACTCGCGGTGAAGTACCCTCACTGTGTTGGTGCATGATTATTATATTTGTTAAATTTTTCATTAATGGTAAACAACGACATGATAAATTCAAGATAGCATGTAAACACGGTAAGCATTCTAAGCATGTCATAGCATAGATTATATCATCACATATCATGCAACATTGGTTATATAACCTTAAGCATGCATCTTCTAGGCATGACATGTACAGTCAAGTCAAAGTACAACATACTTATTCAAGCATCAATACACATGTAAATCTTATTTAAATCAAAATAATAAAGTAAAACGCAAAAACTCATCTTTATCTTTGACGCTTAAATCTTTCCGAGTTCTTTTAGTGTTATCTCAAACCTTATTTGAGTCTTTAACCTTAAAGGTTAAGAATCAATGCACTAATTATGAAAAACAAACTACAATCCTCTTTTCTACACTTAAGGAGAGAACAAGGAGACTCTCTCTTTCTCTTGAACTAGAAGAGAACTAAGAAGAAGATAAAAAAGAGAAAAATGAGATGGGATGGTTTAAGGGAAAGGAAAGGGTGGTGTTTAGGCACTTGCCCACATATATCATGGACTTGTTTGCCTACATGTTTCATGTGACTTGCTTGCTCACGTGCTTTCCCTGAGTTGCTTACATGCATCCTGTTCACCATGTACCTCGTCACACCACTCCATACCTTTAATGTTTTTATTCCATTATTTTCTTTTCATGCCTTGTCACACCACATACTTTGTCACATCATTCCTTATACATCCACTTATACCTATTATATATCATTTTCTCTCTAATTTCTCATTTTATTTTATGTCTTGTGTACCCAAAATTTAGTTTGTTAAATCTTTTATTGAATAATGATATCTAAATAATATTTTTAATTATTTATTATTTTTATTTTATGTACTGTACACACATATAATTAATTTTATTAAATTTTTTACTAAATAAATTAAAAAAAAATTTAGGCCCTCTAATAATGTTCTATTTTGTAAATTACTCACAAGTTACTTATATTTGTGTACATGTGTCAATATTTAGGTAAAATGACTATTTTACCCTTAGGTGGTAAAATTATCATTTTACCTTTGAAGATCAAATTTCACATTTTAGGCTTTAAGAACTTATTTTGGGTTTTTTCTTAGCCCTAGGAATTAAAATTTACATTTTCAAATATTTTATTTTATTTTATTACTTTAACTATTATTCAAAAAGTTCTATAAATTCTTGGGTATTACAACCTATCCTCTTAAAATAAATTTTGTCCTCGAAATTTGTACTTACTTTGTAATACCTTGAAAAATTCTCGGATATTAAGAATATACAAATAAGTTCATTAAATTGTGAAAAAACATATTAAATATCAGAAGTAGAATGGTAATTTGTCTCTTATGAGTAAAATGATAAATTCACCTGAAAAGTAAAAAAATAAAAATAAATTACAATGATCCTAATTATCCCATAAGTAATTTCATAAAAAATAAAATAAAATATATTAAAATATAAGTATTGAAATGAGGTGGTGAAATATATATTAAAATATAAATAGTAGAATGAGACGACTGGCTAAAGATGCCTATAATAGCACCATTCTTTTTTTCTCAAACCATCTTATTTCATTCTTCTCTTCTTCTTATGAAGCATGATTGGTTGTTTACTCTTATTGAATATTTAGAAGTATACTAGGAATATGTTTGTCACTTGTCGGGATGATTTCTTGTCTTTTGCGGTGTTGATTGCATGTTATATCAATCATGAATATCAAATACTATTTAGATGATATGTTATATATACCTTGTGAAGCTTATTAAAATGTGTTGTTTATTTATATCTAGAATAATGATACTATGAGTGTGCTAGTGGTCGCTAAATAAAGATGATTAAGAGATCTAACCATGTACCGGCTCGGTGATGCTGACACTGTAGCAGTGGTTTAGTGTTATTGTGGGTGGTCCCAACCCAAAGTGGGTCTTAATGCTACTGTGGTAGTAGTAAGACAAGACTAATTGTCAAGTTGAGATTTCAGTCCTAAGATAGGGTCATGAATAGGCAACTGGCCTATGGGCATTTCTTTTGATATTCTGAGCCTAATGGGAGATACTAAGGAAGGTTTTTTCGGTCTTACTGTCAATTCAAAACAGTTAAACTTTTGAATCACATAATGCTTGATAAATATTTACATATTTTGTATTTTGACTCTAATAATGCTTAAGATGTACTATGTATGATCTACTGGGTTCTTGAGCTTACCCCACTCACTCTTTTTCAAGTAACTATTGAAGATACTTACACTAACAAGTAATATGAAAACAATCATCAGTTGTAGTATTCCTCTCAATTGAGGACGTTGTAGGAAATATACTTTATTTTTTATTTTCTTATTATAGGGCATGTGACCCACCATGTTTAGTTCTATTTATCAGTTGGAGGTCGGCCACTAGGCTAGATATTAGTTGTTGAAACTCAACCATAGGGCCTACAAATTTGTTCTCAATTTCGATATTAAATTAAAGTTTTTTTCAATTATTATATGATCCCAAGGTTATTGTTAATTTGTTTCTAAGCCAGTTTATTTATGCACTTTTGCACTTTGGGATATGGCTTGGTGCAACTAGGAGATGAGATGATTAATGCGAGAAATAGTAATATCTCAATTCTCAAATAAAAAGTAGGAGTGACTACATACGAATTTAATTATGTCTCAAGCTGTGAGACAAATATGTTGTCTATGATGAATAGTAAAGGTTTGGGAGCTGAGGTGTTACAAAGGTGGTATCAGAGATCCGTCAGTAGATGTATTGGGCAAAGTTAGAAAGAGTTGACTCATCAGGTAAGACATGTACTCCAAGTTAACTTAAAATGCCCTGCCTCCTATTTTGAAATTCAAAATCATTTTGAAAGGCTATTTTTCAAAAGAAATATATGTTTTCAAATGTTTTGTTTGGATACAAAGATTACAAGTTAAGTTGATAGTGGATAAGCCTTATCTCGAATATAGCTAAACATTGAAAAAGAGATCGGTTATCCCATTCTAGAAGGCCAGTTACTTAGTAGACTTCAGTCTCGCCACCTGATTGGAGGTTGTCTCACCAGCTCATACAAGTAGTTGAAGTTGGAAAACACGATTATTTTCTATGAGAAAACTAAGAAGTGATATTTATGGGCAAAGAAACTCACTAAAGTACAAAGATGGAATCAAAGGTGGTATTAGGAAATGGGTTGTCGGTTCGATGGAAGGACCTTTCAGCCAAGAGGTAAGACCCTAGCTTTAGAAAAAGACCATAGGTAGCGACTTAGGTGTTGCAAGGGTGGCATAGTGGATCATAAATGAAAATTTTTAGGAGATAGGTTAGAGACTGAAAATATGTGAAAACAAAATACTTGTTTGGTCAAGACACGAGATCGAGAGATCATATACCTTTGGTTTTTACATAGTATGGGGCGCATAAGAATTCAAAGGTATAAAGGAATTCTAGACACAAAGATTGATGGGCCATGTGTGGTGAATGATCGATGACTTTGGAAGAACTTGTTTCCCTATACCTAGCTGGTGTGAGATAGTTAAGTGTAGTGGGGCTTGGGAAGCCTTAGTCATCGAGACATTTACGAAATTGTTTAGGTGTAGTAAAATCTTTGGGTAGACACCTATGTCGACGACCAAGATTGTTATGAGACGCTCAAACTCAGAGGCATTGGTGGAAGCTTGGAATTTCACTATGTTAATGTAAAATTGTATGATCGAATAATTGTTTGAATATATGCTACCTCCACAAATATGTATATCACTTGTTTCATGATCATGAAACCAAAACACTATATCGAAAAACATTAGATGTCTTTGAAAATCCTCAAACAAAACTTAGAAGCATGAACTGATAGGTCACCGAACAAATTGAGAACCTAGAGATATGAATCAAGAATCATGATAACACAAATGAAAACATGAAGAAATGGATAAATGACCTAGGAAAGATAGCTATTATCACAAGTTTAGAAAAACATTTTGTATCTTGAGGATAAGGAAAGATGAGTTTTGCATACACTTGAATTGAATTGAGAATACAATTCTCTATTATGATATCTTATTGAATACTGAAATGGCTTTTGACTTGTAGATAATGGCAAGAACCCACGAAAATGCGAGGACTGAAAACACTGAAAAATCTAGTCAAAGGGATCAGAAGGCACCAGTGTTAGTAATAGCTTCACTTGGAGTGATGTTATGACCGAAATTGGTAATCGAGATCTCTCGACAGGTGTTCGAGAAAGTTGTGAGGGTATTACCACAGGTGCTGGCACAAGTGCAACCATATGCTGACACCACAACCACATATACAAGTACAATATTAGGAGCAGATTATGAGGTAGCAGCCAACGCCCGTGCTTGAGGTTCCAACCTATCAGAGGGCACAAGATGACATTGAGCATAAGGAACAAGGGGCAATGTTGTTGGAGTAATAGAAACTTTAACCTTTTTAGTTTGATGGTATATCTGATAGCATAACAACCGATCATTGGTACCAGGAGCTCAAGGTGCATCTGGATGTGTTAGGTGCAACAGGTCCTTGTAGAATTGCATTGGTCACCCATCATTTTAAGGGACTAGCTAGGAGTTGGTGAAAGATGCTAAAGGCAGATCTGAACACCAATATCCGATATATGAAACAGGAAAAATTCAAAGAGATATTTTATGTAAAATTCTTCCTAGAAGCTACACTAATAAAGATGCAGTCCGATTTTGTCAAGCTAACCAAGAGAAACTTGATGGTAGCTGAATACGAAATCAAATTTGCTTAATTGGCCAAATTTTCACCTGAGTTGATTAGGGAGGAGAAGATGAAGGCCAACCGATTTATAGAGGATCTTAAGATTGAGCTCCAAAAAGTGATAAGGCTAATGGGCCTAAATACGTACAGAGACGTTGTGGAGAAGGCATTGATATTGGAGCAAGAACTCAAATTTGAGTAGAAGTTGAGGAAAAAGAATAAGAGGTTGAACAACGGTAGAGAGTTCCAAAGGAACTAGAAGAAATAGAATAAGAATCAGCCATAGAGGCAATAGAACAATAACCAAGTAGACAAGCAGTTGGCTCAGAGAAAATGAGCTTGCTACAATTGTGGTAAAAAAAGACACCTTGTGAAGGACTATCAGAATTGAGGGCCACAGAGGCAGAACCAGGGACAGAACAACGGTCAAGGTGGAAACCAAGGTGTTCGTGGATAGCAACAGCCGCAACAATGCCAATTTCAACCCCAACAACAACAACAACAATAACAACAAGACAAACATAATCAAGTTTGAGTATTTGCTATAAAGGATGGATAGGCAGACCCAAATCCAACTGTCGAAGGTATATTTTTACCATTTAATGTTGTTATTAAGATATTGTTTAAGTCGGGTGCTACTATGTCATTTGTGTCAGAAGACTTTGCTAAAAGGTTATAATTAGTGACTGTCCCACCACTAGAACCATTATATGTGTCTACTCCCATAGGAGATACTGTAGTTACCCGAGAAGTTTGTACATGTGAATTGAGATTTGGAAACAAACTAATAATTGCCAACCTTAGGGTATACCTTTCCAAGGGTATGATGTGATATTGGGCACAAACAACTCAACATCAGGCTCAGATCGATTGCCGAAGACAGAGAGTGACATTGATTCTACCATTGTAACATCTCAGAAATTTTATAGAAATTTTACTTAGAATATTACACAGAATTGATGAATGAAAAATTTGGCATGTCCTAGTTATCCAAGTACGGATCAAAAATCAAT